>JASDQU010754441.1:42021-53554 GCA_032191745.1 Picea mariana | reverse complement strand
TTGAGTTGCAAGTGAAAGATCAGGAGGTATAATACCTTTGAACACTTCAAAGGGAGACGAGGTTCGAAATCATCCAGTAGAAGTAAAGTTCAGAAGGGAGAACATTGGTTTATTTTCCAGAAGCTACACATGAGCAATGAGCGGTCGAAATTCTCTATGGAGGATTCATGAAATAGTGAGGACCGCAAGATCCAGGAGAGTTGTGGAGAAGTTAAGGGTTGGATCAAATGGAGGCTTATTATTCTTTGAACCTATGGAAAGTTCCATTTCAGAATTCGAGGTCTAGGAGTGATAGAGGGATGGAAATCGGAGGTTCGTTCAAGTCCCCAAAAGCCGAAAAGATTGAGTGACGGGTGGCAAGAATCTGTGTCAGAGATAGAGGATAGCGGGAAAGACAGGTGGTGTACTCATCACTAGGTGGAGTCAAACTTTGTTGACTATTTTGGGGTTTCATAGGTTGGAGAGTCGGAAGCCTTGCATCAGGATTTGCGAAGACACGAAGTCTGAAACACTGAATCAACGAAAAGTCCCAAAGGGGAGCCAGCCTTTGCTGAGCGCATCAGGGTTCGGAATTTTGGCATTTGCGAAGGAAAGAGATAGGGGTTCCTTGTTCTAGGATTCCCAAAATCATGAAATGCGATATGGATGTGGAGGAGGATGCAGCCAAACATTTCGGTGAATCGACATTTCGGGTTTCGGCAGTAGAGGTCTAAGAAACTTGACAATAGGGATCATGAAATTGCAAGACCCAATGTCTCGAATTAGAAAAGGACACGATGCTATTATGGTCAAGGAGATTTGGGTTGGTTGCTGGTGTTTGTTCACACAGGCTCAATTCATAAGAACCTATGGACACGTCGTGAGTGTATGAGATATTCCCCGAGGGGAAATCAAAGAGTCAATCAGACTCAAGAGAATATTTAGAAAGATCCTGCGCAGACCTTGACCGGAGGGTTCGGGCGGGGGTCTACATCAAGAAATCCTTCCGGTCTCCAGACTTTTGAAATATCATGTCTCAAAATTTACTTGCCCTTGAAGTATGTGGATTACTTCCATGTGTCCTCTTGGATCGGATGGTTGAGGCTTACTTCGAGTCTTTACCTAGAGTCCATAGGATTACGCCATGTCTTTTCTAGATCAGACAACCCATATTTACTTCGGACAATCTAATGCTTGAGATCTTCTTCAGATGATCTGATGACTGATATCTGCTTCGGATGATCCGATGGTCAAGAATTTATTTCGGCTTTCTAGGTCTCCGAGCTTCAGGAATTTCAAAACTCAAACTAACGCTCTGGATTAGATGGCCTAGATTCACATCGAATGATATGATGATTGAGATATTCTTCGGATGATCTTATGACTGAGATCTACTTTGGATGATACGGCGATCGAGAATGTATTTCGTCTCTCCAGCTCTCCGAGATTCGATTATTTCAAATCTCAACTGGAAATTCTTGAAGTGATTTCTCCGGAGTGTAACCTCCTCACATCTTTAGACTCGAAATGTATGATGTTCATTGGATCAAGATCTTAGATCAAAGGCTCTATCTGTTTGTGATGCAACTTTTATTTGGATTAAATCCAACAACTCTCCATCTTTTCTTATCCTTTCCTTCCATTTAATTCAATCTGATGGTTGATGGATATTCGGGTGATCAAGATATCATATCTCAGCCCTTTATTATCCTATCCTTCCACTTAAAGTGATCCAATGGTCATCATATTTTCTCCAGATTTGATGGTCCTTTTTCATTTCATATTTTTAGGCTTCGGGTAATTCAAATTTCAAGTTGCCAATTCTTTCGAAGTGAGATTCCTTGAATAGTAACCTCCTCGCAACTTTTGACGTGAACCAGATGTTGTTCATCGATCATGTTATTATATCGATGGGTCGATCAGTATTTGGTGCTCCTCTTCTAGCTTATCCTGTCCTTACATTAATTCAATCCAACGACTATCGGGTATATGGGTATTTGAATTCTCAGTAGTCTTGGTTTGTCCTATGGAGATATAATATCTGATATTTTGTCTTGGTTTGTCCTAATCACTTTTTTGTACTGTTCTTTCTCTTCTGAGATTTGATCTCTACATATTGTTCACTTCTCCTCCTGTTCTTATGTTGTTCCTGTTTTCCATCTTCGCTATTGTTCTTTCCATCAATGACAACCACACTTTTCCTATAAAACATGCCAACAAGGTACATCAAATCATTATATACTTCCATTAAGATATTACTATAAAACAAAGGTGTAATGATGATGGAGTAAGACAACTAAACTTCCCTGTGTGCATGGGGGAAGCGAGGAAGCAATGACAGGAGAGGGAGAAATGGAATGGGAAGGGGATAAAGGGAAGAAGGAGGAGGTCTTGGACTCAATTATGATGGATGAAGACCAGATCAAGTGGATCATGACAACAATTGGAAATATGCACAGTGTAGTACCCTACTAATATAAGGTAAACACCAAGAAGAGAGTCGTAGCTGTGAGGGAAGGTTTATCAAGTGATGAAGAGGAGGTAGAGAATCTTCGGGATGTTGAGAAGATTGAGGAAATCCTACGTGCAACATATGAGAGGAAGACGAGAGGTCCAATACCGAAAATAGAAGGAAGGACTCCTATCCATATCAGTGTCAGTGTGGAACCCATAAACCCATGTTTGACTAATACACCAAGAAGAACACCACCATTTAGAAAACCGAATTTTTGGAGAAGGAAGACAGTAGGAAGTACATATACACCAAGAAAAACAATTGGGGGAGCCAGTTCAAGAAGCAGTAGTCAAGTATATACATCATACAGAGGGAGTAGTTAAACATTCAGGATGGAAGGACATGATCCCACCATCAAGTTACCAAAATTTAAAGGAGAGGCGTCAGAGGACCCAAAGAAGCACCTTTTTATATGTGAAAAGATATGGGAAGAAAAACATATCATAGATGAGGACACTAAACTAGAACAGTTATCTATCACATTAAGAGATCACGCACTGGATTGGTATATGATTTTAGCTGCAAACAGTTCGCCAGGGAAAACCAGAACGATTGGAGATATCGAGAAGTTGTTGATAAATGAGTTCTAGAAGCCGAGTTTAGAGGATGAATACATGATTGAGATGATAGAGATTAGACAAAAACCAGGAGAATTAGTTTGGGAGATTGACCAGAGATTCAAATAATTGAAGGGAAATATAAAATACGTCATGACAGATATCAAGCATAGGATTATGTTCATCAATTCACTATTACCACACCTGAAATATCCACTTTGACAACAGAAGTTTCATATGCAGGAAAAGGCTCTCTAGGCAACCTTGCAACTGAAAGAAAACTAATATTAAAAGACAGATCCATCCATAGAGGAGCTGAAGGAGGATCTGAATAACTTAACGTTTCATCTAAACAAGAACAAAGGTAAGTACAAAAGAGAAGTTGTTTGTTGTACCATATGTAGGATATAGGGACACCATAAGAATGAATTTCGAACATTTGTGCAGTACATGGCAACAGGAATTCCAAATCCATTACCAACAGGAGGACTATGGTGTGAGATCTGTAAGAAACACGTTCATGATCCATACCACTGCCCAATGATGCAGAAGTACCAAACAATACCAAAGAGCTCATATTGCAACTTTTGCAAGTCAGTAGGCCATGATGACAAAGATTGTAGAACCATGGACTTTATGAGGGAAAGAACATCAAATGCATATAAGGTGCAGGAAGAAATGATGACCAGGAAATCTGCACCTCGGCTTAACCAATTACCATCCCCATACAACATTTTCGAGAAACAATATAACACTTCACATTTATAGTATAATATCGCGCAACCACACTATAATACTGCGTGGTATAACCAGGCACCTCAATATAACCCACCGAGAGGGGATAGTGTTAGCCCTTGACCAAGTTTTGAGGAATACTTGGTCATAATTGACTATTTTTGGACTTCGACAGCTTGTTAAAGATGGAGCACTAGGTGAAGCAGAGATCACGGAATCTCGGTCCACTTTTGGGCCCCTTTTAGGGTTTTGGGTTAATGTAATGGGAAAGGGATGTCGACCCATGGGTTTACCCACGCTTAGGCACACTTTTTTAATGTATAAATAGAAGGATAGGCAATGTAAGAAGTACTATATGTCATTTCTTAGTGAAATTGATAGTGCATCTATATGATGTTGAATAAGTGCTCTGTGCGAACTATGTAAGGCATGCAAGGCTAAGTGAAAGTTACTGTGTGGTTGATATAGAAAGATAAGTGTTGTGACGAAAAGAAGAAGGATCTAGTGAGTTGCACAGATCTTATGTCCTATGTGAAGAAGGGTTTTGGAGGCTTTGTGCTTGTAACATCTTGAAGATGATAATAAAGAAGAAGATCTTCTAGATGTAGCCCCAGGGGAGGGTGAACCACGTAAATCTGTGTTTTATGCTCTGTTCTTTGGTTCAATGTGTTTATCTTTTCTTATGTTATGTTCTTTGATATATCTGCTTATGATATGTGATTCTTAGATATATATGATTGTTAGATCTTATGTGTATGAGGATGCTTAGTGCTGATCTACTGGATCTGATCTGGGTTACTATGGTTAAGTGTTGAAATATTGTAGATATGAGTATTCACTGCGAAGATCTGTGTTGTCTGCAAAGTATAATAAGGGTTGAATATTGATGAATGATCGATGCTAAGTGCTCTATAAATGATATAGTCACAGATATGTGTCCTAGCTAAGGTTTCAGAAACCTGAATCTTGCAACCACCCCTGCCTCTACCTTGGGTGAGACTTCGTCTGCTTCATAGGTGTTGCCAAAAGGGCCGGTAGTTAGGGCTTTGTTGGTGTGCTCTTGAGCATTGAACCCCGGGTCTTCCCCTATGCCAATAGATAGAGATGGCTATAGAGGTGGAGTAAGATCAAGAGGAGGTTTTTGAAGAGGTAGAGGACTAGTGGTATGTCACAATTGTCAACAACCAAGACACTATGCAAGAGAATTCCCACTTCCACTAGAGACCTATATGTATTGTCGCACATCAGATCATGACATGGAAGAATTTTCAACACTATTAGGGAAGATCCAGGAGAAGAGACATCATAACAATTAGAATGTTCAGTGGATTTCAGCAGAAGTGAGGGTCGAAGGAAGAACCATCAACATAGTTACATGGGGAGGAGCTAAAACAAGAAATGACGCACTAAGACAAGAGCCAGTATAACACCAATGGGTGAAGAAGAATGTTGAACCAAGGAAGCAGTTTGATCCGAAGAATGAGAAGGAGATATTCAAGCAATCCAAACAAGAATTCCTAAATCCAGATATCAACTATGCAGCATAATAAGGAAGTACCAGAGTACGATATGCCTCCACATTGGATCACACCGAAAAAACACAACAACTGGGACAAGTAAGTATGATTAAAGTTTTTTTTCAATCCTCTGTTAGACTACTAAATGATACATCCTATGTTAAAGTATTAAAAAATATGATAGAAATATGTAGCGTAGAGGCAGATGGAAAGTCAGAAAAAAAAACACTCAATCACCTACATACGAGGAGAACAAGTAGGGAATTTAGGCTGAACGCCAACATTGGAGATTTCAACATGGGAGATATCATACTAGATTTAGGATCTGAAGTCAAAGTATTATCCAAGAAGACATGGAAATGTATGGGAGAACCCACATTAAGATATTCACTTGTCTAGCTAAAACTAGCAAATCAACACAGAGTTCTACTAATTGGAAGACTAAAAGGAATAATAGTAGATCTGGATGGAGTACAGACTAAAGTCAACTTCGAAGTAATCGAGATAGTGGATGACACAACACCTTATTCGACATTGTTTGGCATGGATTGTGCATTTGATAACTAGACCATAATCATCTTAAAGACGTAGAATATGACCTTTGAGTCAGGATAATACAAAGTCATTGCACCATTGGACTCATTATAAGGGGAAAGGTTTGTAGAACCTACTTTCTTGGACCTAGAGGAAATCAACTAGTTGTATAGAGAAAATGTTATAGATGAATATTACGTGAAACCAACTGCATATGGGGTACTCAGTTAGTGAAGCATCACCTCATGTGCATCAGACTCAGATACAAGCTTAGAAAACTAGCAGCAGAGGTTACACAAAGTCTCCATAAGAAGATGCGCAATAATAGACCATGCAATAAGATGGGTAGGTACGGAGATAAGAGAACCTCCCAGTTTCCATGGGGTGAACGAATTAGAATCATTCTTAACATGGTATGAATATGAAGTGTTGGAAAATCAGAGGCTCTTATCCCTGGATATAGCACTTAAGGAAACACCTACAAGATGGTGGGGTGCGCACAAAGAAACAATGAAAGACTGGTACTAATGTAAGTGGTTATTGTGCATTAGGTTTGGCGTAGAACAAGGGAGCAACCAGCTAGAGAAATATGATGGAGGGGGAGAACCATCAAAACACTTGAAGAAGTGCAGAACACAATGGAGGATGACACCACCGAAGGAATGGCCTCATCATTTTGTTCACACATTAAAGGCATCCCAGCAAACTGGTATGCAGACCAGGAACTGCACAGAGGAACTACGAGCTGGAAATTATTATAAAGTAACTTTATAGTCACTGTCTCATTTGAGAATGAGAACCCAAACATAGATGCATCACCTAAACAAAGAAGAGTGGTGATATTAATTAAGGAACCAGAAGTTGAACTCATCACAAAAGAACAACAACAAAACAGACATACAGTAAAAGAACTATTGTCATGCTACCATGTGCAGGAAGAAGCACCAAATGAAGATGACCCGCACAATATTCAGATTGAGGAAATAGAAGGCAAGAGAGAAGTGGAAGGTCCACCTCTAGAATCGGAAGTAATTTTTGCGTCGTTCAAGGTGAAGAAATTCAACATTGGGATAGTTGAGAATCCCAAAATGGCCAGCATTGGAAACTATTGGGATGAGAAAACAATGGAAAGTATAACAAAGTTACTTCAGGAGTACAACAACATGTTCCCAACAACATTCACAGAAATGAAAGGTATAGCAGGAGAGCTAGGAAAAATTTAGATACCGCTCAAATATGAGGCAAGACCGATCAGACAACAACCATACAAACTAAACCCGATATATAAGAAAAAAGTCAAAGCTGAGATCGATAGGATGTTGGAGGTTGGAATCATATAACCTGTAGAAGAATCCGAATGGGTAAGCTCGATGGTAGTTCAGGAGAAGAAACAAGAGGGGATAAAAATATGTGTCGACACTAGGAATTTGAACAATGCATTCCTACATGACCTTTCCCTACTTCGTTCACAGATGAAGTCTTGGAGAATGTAGGAGGATATGAAGCTTATTCATTCACTGATGGATTATCAGGATACCATCAGATAAAGATAGCACCATAAGACAAATACAAGACCACTTTTTCCATAGAATGGGGATCCTACTAGTATACAGTCATGTTGTTTGGATTGAAGAATGCACCAACAATATTCTCTAGAGTAGTCATAGACACATTCAAAGAGTTTATCCACTAGTTTATATAGGTATATCTAGATGATTGGATAGTCTACAATCTATTGAAATACCATGTAGAGGTCTTGCAACTGATGTTATAAAGATGCAGACAGTGTAAAATATATTTAAATATCAAGAAGTGCATCTTCATAACACTTTTTGGGATACTATTAGGCCATATAGTATGCAAGCAAGGCTTGCTAGTAGATCCTGCCAAGATTGCAATAATTGTTAATCTACCACCACCAAAAACAGTATGCCAATTGAGAGTGACATTAGGACACACAGGATACTACAGGAAATTTCTAAAGGGTTATGCGCATATCACTATGCCAATGGAGAAATTGCTAAGGAAAGATAGTAACTTTTATTGGAATGAGGACTGTCAACGCAGATTGGACACCCTGAAAGAGAAGATGGTAACCACACCAATAATGGTATTCCCATATTGGGAAAAGACATTCCATGTACATGTAGATGTATCAAATATAGCACTTGGAGCTATTCTGGCACAACCAGGAGCAGGAGAATTGGACCATCTGATAGAATTTGCTAGCAGAAAATTGTCAGAATCGGAGAAGAACTACAATATCATAGAGAGGGAAGGCTTAGCTATGGTTTACACACTTCAAAAGTTAGGGAATTATATATTTGGAAAACATTTCAATATGTTCATAGAAAATTCAATGCTCAAATACCTCGTCAACAAGCCAGTGTTGGGGGGGAGAATTTGTAGATGGTTATTGTTGTTCCAAGAATTTGACTTTGAAGTGATATTCAAACCAGGAAAATTGAATGTGGGACCTGATCACTTGTCGACGATCACAAATGGGGAGGAACCTACGAATATAGAGGATACATTTTTCGACGCACAACTATTTTCAGTCTAGATAGCCAATTAATACTTTGTAAACATCATCCAGTACTTGAGTATAGGGACTGTGCCACAAGAATTCAACACTGCACAGAAGAAAAACCTGGTAGTCAATTTTACGGACTATCAGTTGATTGCAAGACACTTATACAAAATAGGTGTAAATATAATCTTGAGAAGATGTGTTATAGAACATGAAAGACGAAGGATCTTAGCAGAATCCCATGAGGGAATAGTAGGAGGACATTATGCAGGCAAAGCTACTGCGCAGAAGGTGTTGCGTGCAATACTATGGTGGCTAACTGTTTAGAGAGACTCAAATGAATACTTCTAGAAATGTTATATATGTCATAGGGTTGGTAAACCAGATACTGTTACACATCAACATTACTCGCTTTGATAGGTGTCGCAAGTGTCGCATGTTGCTCACAAGTGTCGCAAATGTCAAGCAAAGCATGATACCATGATGCCTATGTTATACTTATAATGACATTAAGAAGACACTTAAAATGCCTCAAACACTTGATTTAAAGGAAGAGTAATGGTTAACTGAAGTTAAGTATCTATTACCACCTGAAAGAATCATTGAATCTAGGTTTTTAGAAGAGAGCGCTCCCCTATATCTCTCTTAGAAGCGTTGGCGCTCCCCTATCAACTGCTAGGGAGTGTTATAACACCAAACAGCCCTTCTGGAGGAGCGCTATTGATTTTAAGAGTGTTGGCGCCCCCCCTAAAGCCTACTAGGGAGCGCTATAGCGCTCTGATGACCTTTTTGAGGGAGCACTGCCTATTTTGGGCAGTAGTTAGTCTGTTGAGGAGAATAAGGGGAAGATCTTTTCAATCTTGGAAGGCAGTTGAATTCGAACTCCTGGTCCAGCCATGATCTTAGGGAAGATCCTTGACTCAAGGAGGGAAATCCTCAACTTACCCTAAAGATACCTCAAGAGGTTAGGCCTCTCTAAACCTATATAAGCAGGCTCTATCATGGTGGAAAGGAGGAAGAATTGGAAGCATGAAACCTATGATCTCATAGGAAACATACAGTGAACTGGAGGAAAGTAATCAATGAAGTTGTTGTCATCCAGATTGTGGACCTTTTGAGCAAGGGTTAGACAAAGGGGATTTGACGAAGCTGTTGCATTCACATCTATGGTTGTAAGTTACTTTCGTCATTGTTCTCATCAATATGACATGCTTGGCCTGTTTATTTCTAGTTTGTGTTTAAATCTCACATGAACTTTTCTCTGATAGATAGGTCTATTTCAAGCTAATATCAGTAGAGTAGGAAGTGGTTGTACTATTGTTTGTCTACAGGGCTTATCGAGGAGCGAAATATCGGAGCTCAACTTAGAGTGTGTAGGGACAAACGCCGGTAAAAGGTACTTCTTTTCTCCTTCCTCCTCATACATTAGTTTATATAGATATAAAAGGAAGTTAGTTTCCATGATAAGTGTCTTATGTCTTAAGAGTTAAGAGTCTAGCTCTCAAGAGGAGATCTACCTATCCACAGGGAGATTTTCCTTCAACAAAAACTAGCGACTCCACTGGGGAGAATCGAATCGAGACTTTTGGTTTTGATTTTTCCTCATAGACCTTGTCTTACCCTTTGATTGTTTTCAGACCTTGTTCACCCCTTTTTGCTTGATTTCATGTGTTCATTGACTCCTTACCCCATCACTCTGATTTTGATTGCCAAAATTTGACTGAAATTTTGGGGTTTTGGAAATTTTCATGAGCTTTTTAAGATTGGCACCCCTGTGGCTATGTTAACAGTGTGCCAGTGCTCCATGGATGTGTTAGACAGAGTGCTATAATGCTTGGTGCCCCTTACACCAGAGCACCAACCCTCTTTTGGCAAAAAACCTTTCCAGAATTGTTTTCTCAGGGTCCAGTCTCTGTGTTTCACTTGCTGAGCCTCTCTGTGAGTCAATGCTTCTTCCCATTGAACTTTGACATCCTTCCTTCTAAGGAAAAAATACCCTGATGTTTAGATTTTGTGGCCTTCTTCATTTATTTTTTGAGTTTTTCTGCTGTTGGGAGTTTGAAATCAATGCATTGTTTTTCTCTCATTTTTTACTGAGAAGAAAACTCCGGTGAAGGACATCAGAAGTATACAAATCTCTTCATTTGGTTTTTGTTGAGGTCATTGTTCTTCAACATCTCTCTTTTGTGTGAAAATATTGATTTTCTTTTTTTTCTTTTTGCTTCTTGTTTTCGATCACAGCAAGAGGGTGTATTGTTTGTACGAAACCTGCTTATGCTTGTCTGAGTTTCCTTGATCCAAAAGGATAATTGGCAGGAGAAGTGTCGTTTTGAATTAATCATTATTCGCACACAAAAAATAAAGAGACATCTTCATGATTGATTTGCATATTGGAAGACATTTCCAAAAAAAATTTAGCACCACATTGGATTTGATTGAAAAATTTTTGTTTGAGGACATTCCTTATTAGTGCTTGTTAGTGAAAATAACTCTTTCTCTCTCCCTTAAATAGACATTCATCAAAAAGAAATGACTGCTTATCATCTTTGATGCATTTTTTTGGGATTGAGTGATCATTCCATCCGTTTCACTTTCATGCACCCCTTTTGAGTAAAGAACAACTATAAAATGAACGCTAATTAAAAACTATATAGAACATTTTTTTTCTAGGATCCTCCACCAACAGTAGACTAGGATTAGTACTTTGGATTAGGCTATGAGCATAACTATCCAAAGTTTCAAAAACAAACATTAGCATCCTGAGCTAGGGAGACTCAAATCCAATTGTCGTATAAGTCTGTCTGGGATCCCCCCTCTCACACAGGGGTTACGCACGAGGTCGCACTCGGGAAAGCTACGGAGATTATCCCTCTGTGGTTTGACTGATTGTAGTAGTCAGATCGTATTATGGGGATCGATTAAAGGTATACCCACAATGTTGAGTGGAAGCCTTTTAAGTTGATTTTGGGCTAGATACCCTGCCCGTACGTTCGGACTGGATTGTTGACTATACCTACCCAAGGGCTAACTGCGAATTGGTAACCTTAGTGTCCATAATATTTAGGGTCTTACACAAGGTGACAGTGAAGGGAAGTCTCACTATACCTGGAACAGACATTGGTCAAACTCACTCGGGCTCCTTGGAGGGTAAATCCACAATTACTGC
>JASDQU010754441.1:19015-36896 GCA_032191745.1 Picea mariana | reverse complement strand
CGAGATGTGGATCCCAGACCTACACTGCTTCCTCGTGCGAGGAGAGAAGATCCCCTTCACTGCGGTGGAGGATGTCTATTTTTTGACTGGGCTCCCCTTTCGGGGAACCCCACTGCCGATAGAGCCTGTGCTGCCGAGGGACACTCATCTGCAGACTGTCGCCGAGCAATATTTCTCAGGAGATCCCTACATGTCGGGGATTGCGGTGAGTATTAGTGGGATAGATGCCCTGTTGCATCGTTGCGTAGCGGCGATGATTGTTCGGGTGTATGGGTCACGGGTGACCCACCGGATCAGTGGTGGTGAGTTGTTTTTGATAGAGAGAGTGGTGGTGGGCTGTGAGCGGTTCACCTGGGGTTTGACACTGCATGCGCGGATGATCGCACAGCTGTACCATTGTCGGTTCACAGGCACCGGGGAGTTTCCGTTTGGCTCCATCCTGGTGGCCTGGTTTCTGGAGAGGGTGTCGATGCTGCACCCGCGGGTTCTTCTAGAGGTGCCTGGGGTATGAGATCCTCGATTGAGGTGGTGGTCCGTGATTTTGGTTCACCACGGTGGTGGTGAAGGCGGACATTATTTCACTGCACAGGCGGTGCAGATATGGCGGCAGATGCCACGGGTCATAATTCAGTACCCCTATGCTGGGGTGGACTTCCGGGGGGACCCGGAAATGGTGTTGCCTCCTGGGGAGGTGTTCGACCATCGAGGTATGTTGGGTTTTGTATGTTTTGATTTATGCTGTGATTTTGATATACCAGTTTATATTTATGATGATAGAGAGACTGATATGATCTGTTGTTGCTTGTTTTGTGCATGTGCAGATTTGGAACCTCGCGGGCACGAGGTGGAGTTGTATAGAGCACCGGTTTAGCGAGAGTCGGGGCGACCTCCACGTGGAGAGACGCACGGACGGGATGAGGCTGTGGGGCAACCTGCAGAGCCTAACAGACGAGTGAGGAGGCACCAATTTGATGACCCTGGTGCGGGGCCATCACACGCTCCTCCGGCGGCGGTCGGAGGTGATTTTGATGATGTACGCCATCGTCTGGAGACGATGTTACAGGATGTGCCTGAGGGCATGTGGATCCGTATCCAGGACGAGGGGTTCCTGGAGTAGTGCATAGGGTTACCGCCACCATGGCGATCGATCGTGCGACGAGCAGCTGTGCTTGCCGCCATGACTAGTGGATGCCTGCCGCCAGGGAAGGAGGGTCTTGCAGGTGTTCCACCACCACCGCTTGGGGCAGGTGGGGGTGGGCCACCACCGCCTCCTGAGGGAGGGTCATCTGGGGGTGTGATAGAGGCACCCTGATTGTATCATGTAGATTTTTTTGATTGTATAGGCCGGTGAGTCGCCAGTCTGTTCGCACCCAATTCATCACCTGGTGAGAAAATCGAGGGTGCTTGCATGCCCTGATGGGTCTTGCAGGGCACGAAAGCTATGGAAGGAAAGGGTTAGAGTAAACAAAACAAACTACAAGCTAATATCAACTGAAAACAAATTAAAACTGTGAAAAGCGAATAAAGAAACAATAAACACAAAAAAGACACCGATATCACCAATGGTTTTGAGCTAGTCAATTGATGAAACCAGAGCACGATGAAGCAAGAGAACAGTGGTTCCTTCTTCCCCCAACGGAAGGCTCTTTGAGGCCCTCACAAAGTTTGCTTTCCTTACAATGAGAAGAACTGAGCATGGCAGTGAAAGAACTCCCAGCGATGCTGCCGATGTGTTATCATTAAAGAATGAGTCCTTAACAATCTGAGCAGCATAACAATGCCTGAAATTCCTTGCGAAAACAATGTATCTTCACGGCTTTTTATAGCAGATCCTTGGGCAATTATGTAACCTCTTAAAAGTGTGAACAGGGGCCCTTTTAGGGCTTCTTTAGGTCATTAACCCACTGACTCTATGGATTTGGCTCGGATTTGGGAGTCAAATCAGATTGGGAGCCGGTCCGTAGGCAGTTGAGAGGTCGACCTATTCAATAAATGCGTCGTTTTAGCAGGTGCACGATTTTTTATGCTGATAGCCGTGCGTCGAGCGCGCATGCACACATAACACATTCTTTTCCTGCGCATGTGTGCGCGCACCACACTAGTGTAAAGCGCCCTTCAATTTTTGGTTACTTTGTATAGTTTTTGACCCTTCTGAAATGCTGTGAAATTAATTCAGTGCCATGAATGACTTCATTGTTGTTTTGATGATGCGGAGTTCTTGTCGCCATGTGCAGACGAAATTTCAGTGATAACACCAGACTTGCAGACGACCTTGAAGCAACATTATACCAACACTACAGCTAGAGAGAAGTGAACAAAACCCACCTAAGACTCCCAAATTCTTCAACGTGGATGAGATCCCATCGCCCGATATGACACCGGGAAGCCCCACACCAATAGTGGAGGAAACCTAATAGACAACACCAGTGGGCATGGACA
Source organism: Picea mariana (assembly GCA_032191745.1). Classification (NCBI taxonomy): domain Eukaryota; kingdom Viridiplantae; phylum Streptophyta; class Pinopsida; order Pinales; family Pinaceae; genus Picea; species Picea mariana. Next base: position 34,457 of record JASDQU010754441.1, on the reverse strand, counting down.
TTGATGTGCCGGAAGGGGGACAAGGCCAACAGATTGAGGATGCAAGAAATCATTTGCACCCTGAAAACACTGAAGAATCCCTGAGAGCCAATGGGATAGTCTTGAACCAGGCAGAAATGACCATGCCCGAAAGGTCACACACAACCATGCCAGAACATCCATAGGAGGGCACAGTGGAAGATTTTATTAGTTGGGCAGAGGAGTATGCAGAAGACAAAACAATGGAGGCTGGAACCTCAAGTCAGCCACCATGGCACAAGTGAACAGTCGGTGCCACTATCATCACGAAAGCAAGCCGCCAAAACCATAGTCTTGTTGCACATTTTGGAAGGGTTATGTATCATGGGAAACATGTTAGGCCACGTGGAGAAATTGGGGTACTCATACCATGATGTGACTGACACGGACAAGTTCCCAGAGTTTGCCAAGAAAGTTTACCTGCAAATTATGGGTATAGGACCCTTTGGTGAACCAATTAACCAGCCAAGCCAGTGGGAAAGAGGACTAGCCAAAATCGGGATTCTAGGCTTGTTGGATATCTCACACTTTGGAGGGGTCAAGATGCAAACAACTGTGTCAAGCAACTGATGGAAGTTACCCATGGAGGATACTTGTGGCTGGAACAAATCATCTCAATAGACATGGAGCTCATTGCATACATCACAAGGCTACCAACATGGGGGGAGACACTCGTGCAGTTCCTTGATGACAAGACGAAGGAGAAGGCATTGGCCAAGGAAATGAAGAAGAAGTATGGTACATAAAGGGGGTCACGAGAAATCATAATTAAGCGCAATAGTGATGCATCCATAAGGATGGCCAAACAACTTATGGCATGCAAAATACTCAGGAAATTCCATAAGGAGGAAGTCCCTATCCGGGTCGTCACAGCTACAGCACAATGTGTGGAGGGCACCACACTCAGGTGGCCCCATACTTGTTGAATCTATTCCTGGAAGACTGCAAGGATGCGCAGGACCTGGGGATAAAATTTCACTATTCGTCGCTACTCGTCTTGATCGCCTTGGTCATATGGAAGGAGCCTAAGTATTCATTCTTTTCCATGAGATCCATTTCTTGCCATGCAGTGTGATACCTATCGCTAGGGAGCACTCAATACCCCAATAACAAAAGAGCAAATGCAAACATATTCGAAGGATATTACAATGAATTGCAGGAAATCATCGTCAATACTTGGTGGATTACACCAGAAGTGGTAAAAGTATCAAGGCATAGCTAAATTCAAAGTGACCAAGAATACAATGTGGATCCAAGCACCGAAGGATCCCGATAACCAATGACTACAATTGTGGTACTGCATCAAGGGAGAGGACATAGAAATGGCCATCAAGGATTGGAACGATGAATGGAGGATTCCAACCTTGAATCAAGAGATGACCACAAATAAATAGGAGGAGGTAGGGCATGAACAAACACCTGCAGAAGACAAAATAATGCCCAAGAAGCCAAGGACCAGTCAGAACAAGGCGCAACAAAAGAAAGGGGGTGTGTCCAAAAAAGGCACTCGGGCGGGGAAGAACAACAACACCTAGGCACCACAAGAACAAGAGAAATGGACTGAGACAACACAAGTAACCACATCAAGTTCTAATCTGTAAGAGCAAGGCCAAACCAAGAGGCCAATCATACAAATGGGGGGTGCACGCAAGAAATCTAAGGCACACAAAATGCCACCAGAATACACGATCACAAGGGACGACGCGAACATCATTCTGACCCGAGGACATTCAAGTAATGTATAAATTAACTCCCAACCCCAAATATACTTACAATGCATCATTTATAATGATGTTTGAGGATGATGAATGCACAAAACATTGTATGTGATGAGATACAATTGTTCATGATATAGTGAAAACATAGTGGGGAAATGAAAATAAATTCAAAACTAATATCCATGGTAGATACTCTATAGCCTCTTGTGATGCCCATATTTTGTATATTTCCATGATGGTTTGTAGAATGTTAGAAAAGAAAAATCCTACGCATTTTACTATAGAGTGGGTTCCTATAATTGATGAAGTTGTTGAGGGTTATACTTTTGATTGGGGGAAAATGTTGTCGAATAACCTAGCTAAACAAATAGGGGATTGCATAACTTAGAATTCTAAAGGAGAACATGATCCTTTCTATATGTTTGCATATATTATGGATGCAATTTGTTTCAGAACCCCATTTCCTCTTATGAATTGGAACTAGACTCTGACTGTCACTGAGCCTATACATTTCTATCATTCTAAATTATGGGAGGAAAATGAAAAGGATTCTTTTTATGAGATTTTTCGCAATGTGGTCATTCCAATCCATGAAATTATGTATGGTTAGCCTCCTCCCATAAATTTAGAACAAATTATTGGGAATCTAGGTGCTATTGCAGATTGGTACATTGAGGAAAGGTTTTCTTACATCATAGTTTTCGATTGATTCACATATCCACATGATCTTCCCAGATTTCTACCAAACAGACTTGTTTGAAGAGAAGTATCCTATCAGACAGTTTCAGCAGGCATCACAAAAGAACTAAAGGCTGCATAGAAAAGAGTTTGGACATCCTTTCCTATACAAATTGGTATATTCCCATTATCATATTTTGGACATGCTAAGGTAGAAGCTTCGGCCTTAGAAAATATTAAGTTGGTTGACATTGAATTCAAGAAGCATGATCCACATAGGGTGGTAGAAAATCATTTGGCTCAATTTAACATGAAGAAATACATCCATGAAGATTCACCTTATGACAAGGTTTTCAGAGGATTTAGATCATATGAGGAGGTCATATCTAGATTTCAAATTCTTCCTCAAGAACAACAGTCAAGTTTTCTCATCTTTCAAAAGCATGGAAGGAACAATTTACCTAAAATATTTCAAGAAAAACAAAGGCTTAATCCAACTTCATAGGTGGCACAATCATCAAATCTCAAGAAACATGAGTTTACTGAGGACAAAACTAATGAAGTGGAAAGGACACCAGAAACATTTCCCAAGGATGCAATAATTATAGGAATATACAGTAAAAGTGATCAAGAATTATGAGCATTATTCGAATCTTTTATGAAACATGGACATAATTTTCCTCGACTATTTTCAAACACTAAAAATCCTGTGAAAGATATCACAAATCAAGGGGAATATTTTGCACTTATTTCTCCCATACAATATTTGACTCCCCTAGCAACAAGTTCTGATTTAGCTTGTTCAAAGGTTATCAATATAGATGACCTGACACCTATTGAACCTAAAGATATGTGTTCATCATATTTATTTTTCAACAATAAAAGGAAGGATATCATATGAAGACAATCTCAACATAAAGAGGGAGGAATCACCAAAAGGAAAATAATGATATATAATGGGCAGGGATAGAGTAACCCTAAATTTGCAAAAGAAGTAGTAGATTCACTAGGATCATTTGGAACTGCTAACTTATGGTTAGTGGATAATTTGAAAAAAAATATTGACAAGAAGAATCTTTTGATTTAAGAATTACATAATGATATGAAACAAATGGAAGTTACTGCCAGAGAAATAATCAATTTTGATACAAGACAAGCCAGACGAGGTTTTGACAAACATATGAAACAAGTAGAGGATAAATTGAAATTATTTTTTCAAAATCAACACTTGAGTAATAACATGGTCTCCCATCTAGATACATTAATAAATCAATTACAAGATTGGATAACCACAATCGATGGCACAATAATTTATATTTATACCTTCAAGAAACAAGCATCAAAGGTAAATGAAAAATTGCAGATTGCCCAGTAGAATTTGTACGGAAGTTTGGATTCCATCCAAAAATATTATCAAGTAATCAATAGTTGCAAATTATTGATGACAAAGAGAAGGAATCTTCTATGTCCAGATACAAATTTCAAGAATTTATAGTGTGGAGGAAAATTTCCATTGTACCAGGACTTGCCCCTTTTTCAGAGTTTGAGCAGATAAAAGGAGAAATAGATTTAAAGACCTAGGAGAACAATATTGAAGAAAGTAAAAGGTTAGTTAAAGAGGAAAAATATTCTTGTCTCGATGCTCTTTTAGTTGTATATCTAGAAATGGAAGAAATTGGTGTCAGTATTATTCATGCTACACTTGGGCAAGTCGAGATTGAAAAGAATAGAGAAGATCTAAAGAAAAGCACATAGAGGATACAAAATTATATACTACAGGTAAATCATGTTGATTTAAAAATCTTAAATGATCTTCTTGTGAAACCAAGTTTACAACAAGAGATCACTCAACAAACAGTATTTTAAATTCAAAGAAATATATTGTTGGTGCACAAAAAGGATTTTTCGTTTGAATTAATTGAAAATATTGAACCCTCTGATTTTTTTATTGCAGTATTGGATCTGCATTCACAATTCAAGGATCAACAAAATCCAAGTGCATCCACAAGAAAATAGAGGATGAATGAATCTCTAGGAAGCGAAAGAAATCTCAGAAGATGTTCAATATATTTGTAATATCTTTTTAGTTTAGATTGTATTCTATTTTCAGAGCTAAGAATGTGGAAAGTCTAACCAATTTGTTTTTAGACGCTTTTTGTATAAATAAGAAGATTAAAGATGTATTCAAGGCTTCTTCTGGCCGAATGTAAAATGAGAACCTTCTTAATATCAATTTCAAAGAGAAAAAAAAGATTCTACATTTCATTTCCTTAAGTTATGTGTTTTTTGTGTATTTCCTTTTCATAACCTTATTTTCTTCACTCTATGGATGTTAAATATTGAAAGACTACAATTTAGTAATACATCTATTGTGGTCCATATAATTGAAAGTTTATTCAGCTACAACTTTTCCTATGTTATTACTATGAGTAAAACAAGACCTGTATCTGTGTGGATCTGCTCATTTCAATTAATATTTTAAGACTCATCCTTCATGATTATTCTATTGAGGATAAGGTAAGATTTATCAGTATTGGATACATTACTTCATTTGACAGTTTTGTAAATCAATTCTACTTTCCATCTACTCTATATTTATAAAAAAACTCAAAGAAAGAGAAACTGCCTCTGTGTTTTCTAATCATTAAATTTATTTGAATTTTCATCTTAAAGTTGAAGGTATAAAAGCATTATAAAAACAAATCTCTTAAGTTTTGGATGCCTGACATTATTCTATGAGCCTAGAGTAAATATCAAGAACAACATCTTTTTGGTGTCGTTGCCGGGGACGGAGAAACGAAACTATTTTTCCCTGGGAATACGACAAAGTTTAGTTTCAATTTTTTACAGTGAAGAAGAATTGAACACAAGGTTAAGGATTTTTTTTATTTTTCGCCTGGAGACTCCATTTTGGAAAAGATGGCATTCGGACAAAAAAATACCAGAAAAACCCCAGACAATAAGCAAACTACACCAGTTTCAGATTCTGAAAAACTATTGAAAACCAAAGGATATCTAAAGCAGAAGTTTTCATTAGCAAGTAGGGTCTATCAACCAAAGGTTACTCAAGATAATATTAATATTCGAGTGGAAGAAATAAGTTTACTTATTTCTAAAGAACAAAAAAATAAACCTCATTCTGCAGAATCCTCAACGAGTAATTCTAAAATTAAATTAAAAAATCCATAGGTTGAAATTCCCGAACTAAATTTATATGATCAAAAGGGAGAAATTTTCCATAATACACCTATTTTGATAGATACCTTTACCAGTGAGAATAGGAAATCATATTTAGTTCCTAACATTGTTTATATGCGACCTATCCTTAGTCTTCCTAAAATAAAAGTTTTTGTCCCTGAAAATCCCGAAGATCATATTTTGTACTCATGTTCATCTCTTATCACTTCCCCCATATAGCCATCTATTCAATCTTAAAGACCAATTTCAACTTCTCATTTACCTTCTAATTTTGATTTCACATCCCTATCATGAGATCTGTCACCTTTCAATTATCTAACAGTTCTCTTCTATTACCTTTCTGAAGCAATAAAATATATAGTACAACAATATTTTCAAATGTTCAATAATTTACATTACAGCCCTCGTATCTCTTCTCCAAAACTATCAATCGCTAGTGTAGGAGGTAGTGGAGGCGATGGATATATAAATCCACCACCACCTCCTCCAAGGACTTTTGCCAAAGTCATTGTGAGATATGCCCCTTTAGCCCTCCCTGCAGCTCTGCATGATTTACCTGAGAATTATATGAAAAGTTTACCTAAATTCATGGGATAAGGGGATTTAAAAGCCACATAACACATAGCATTTTTTGATCAATTTGCTGATATACTTGGCATTGAACATGAAGATGTTTATATGAGATTTTTGGTACAGAATTTTGAGGGAGAAGAACTTGGTTTATGGGACTTCCTACAAATTCCATAGAAACATATGATGATTTGAAAACTTCTTTCTTAAGACAGTGGGGTGAGAAAAAAGACCATTTATATTATTTAACTGGATTTGGATCTTTGAGAAAGAAAATTTCTGAAACTGTTTCTGAATTTATCCAAAGATTCAATAAACTGTATAGCAATATCCTAGCTGAAGTTGAACCTTCCCAGCCAGTTGCTAAAGTTACTTTTGCAGGGGCATTTGATTCATATTTTTCTTTACTTTTAAGGGAAAGAAGAGCTACAACATTAGCTGGAATGTAAGATGATGCTATTGAAATTGAATCTAATGTGATGGCATCAGGAAAATTGAAAACAAAGGTTGATATGGGAATAAGAGAACCTATAAGATTTAAAGAATAAGGAGGACCATCCAGTTCTGGGAAAAACACACAAGAGGAAAAGATGGATGAGATGGCTAAAATCATTAAAGATTTATCAAATAAAATTTCTAGGATGGAAATTGAGAAATTCAAACCTGACCCTTATGTTAGAAATTAAAATCAATTCAGGAGAAGCCTCAATACAAACCCTCAAATTCAACAGAGGTAAACTAAGAATGAGGAACAAAAGATTCGAGCCCCTTTTAAAACATAAAATATTATACAGAGAGATTATGTTCAAGATTATGACAAATTATATGAGGATGTAAAAAATATTAGTGATGATGATATTGAGCCTCATTTAACTCAACAATACTATGGAAAATATTTAAATATCGGATCATTATTTGATGAGAAAAATATCAATAACTTGGGAGACACTACATCACAATATAAAGATCTTGTCGATTCAATAATGGTTGAGCTTAATAATAAATATTATTTGAGGCCAAGAGATAATAATTCTACTACCAATCCACCAAAAAACCTCTTGGTGTAGAATAAACAAAACAAAGCAGTGGTCTCAAAATCACCTACTGAAGTACAAGTTTCTTAAATAAAGAAAGTTGAAAAAAAAGCAACACAAACTTAAAAGCTGGAAAACAAAGAAGTCGAAGTATAGGCCAAAGAGTTAGAAAAATCAGTTGGCATGTTCAATCTTGAGAATGAATTGAATAAGATTAAAATTATAGTCCCTCTGGTTGAACTTGCCATAAATCCGGTTTACATGAAGCATATTTCAAAAGTAATTAATTTTCCAGATGAAGAATGTCAAGATGATGTTATTAAATTGCAAGATGAGAAACCAACAATTATGTTTGGACCACATATTGAAAATGATAAAGACTAAGTGGCTCCATTTTACCTCACTCTTACTATGCATGATTATTTGTTACATAAATGTATGCTAGATTCAGGTGCTTCACATAATTTGATGTCAAAAATAATAATGTAAAAATTGGGCTTACAAATTACGAGACCTTATCAAGATTAATACTCTTTTGATTCCAAAAAGGTTAAGTGTTTGGGTATGATTAAATATTTAATTGTAAATATAGCTCAGATTCTAGTTAAAAGTATTCGTATGGATGTGTTAGTAGTTGATGTACCTACAAAATATGGTATGATTTTATCAAGATCTTTGGGTGCAAAGTTAGGAGTATCAATTCAGTTGGACATGACATATGCCACTATTTCAATTTTTGGTGGACATTTTACCATATTGTACAGAGAAACTAGACTGGCCTATAGAATAAGTGATCTTAAAAACCCTAATAATTATCCAGTATATGTTGTTGATAAGGATTTAGGAAATTGTATTTTATCTATAGATGATGATTTTGAAGTTTGTATAGAAAACGAAAATACAAAAATAGAATTTCTAAAGAAAAATGTAAATATTAGAGATGGGATACATGGAAAATGTTTTTGATGGTGCCCCATCTTGGGAAGGAGTAGAATCTAGAGTGCTATTTGTGGCACCAAATGATGAGTATTACATCACTTTTCCTATAGATTGAAATTTGGCATTGATTACACAAATAATGTATGTGAATACAAATATTTACTTTTAGGATTAGAAGCTGCTAGAAAATTAAAAAGAAAAAATTTTATAGTATATGGGGATGCAAAGCTTATTGTAAAACAGATCAGACAGTTATATCAAGCTAAGCATCCTAGAATGAGATATTATATAAATTTTGCATGGGATCTACTAAAAAAAATTTTATTATCTTTCAACATTCATGTTATTCCCAGGTTGCATAATCAACAAGCAGATTCATTAGCTAAAGCTGCAAATAATTTCATACCACCAATTGTTCTAAAATAGAAATATCACATTGACATAAGACATAAACCTTCAATTCCAAAGTATGTTCACTAGTGGAATTTTTTTGAAGATGATGAACAAATAAAACAATTTTTGGAGATGGTGGATGAATTTTCTGAGACACACATAGATCAAGAAAATCAAAATGATCCAATTTGGATTATGTAAGAAGGAGAAAATCCAGAGGAATTCAAAGATAGGATTGCAAATCAAAAAATTCTCTTGCTAAATAATAATCAAACTCCAAAGGGTCTTATTCCATTAGAAAGATTGTTCAACCAAAATGATATCCCTTTAAAATCTACCTTGTAGCCTCAACCTGAAGAGGTTGAGGATTGTAATGTGGATTCAAATGAAAATCTGAAACTGGTCAAGTTGTCTAAATGTCTTCCCACTGAAATAAAGATTAAATATGTTGAATTACTCAAATAATATAAAGATGTTTTTGCATGGTCCTACAAAGACTTAAAAACTTATGATACTTCTATTATCAAGCATAAGATTCCATTAAAACCATGTATCAAGCCTTTCAAGCAAAAGCTTAGAGAAATAAATCCTACTCTCTTTTTGGTAATAGAAAGGGAGTTAAAAACGATTCTTGATGAAAAAATCATCGTACCTCTTAGATACTTTGAATGGGTAGCCAATTTGGTTCCTATTAGAAAGAAGAATGGAGAGATAAGACTGTGTTGATTTTATAAATTTGAATTGGTCTTCTTTAAAAGACAATTACCCTCTTCCTAAAATGGATCATGTTCTTGAAAAGGTGGTTGGATAAAATAGAGTTTCTATGATTGATGAATTTTTGGGGTATAATCAAATAGTTGTCCATGAAATTGATAAAGAAAAAACTAAATTTACTACTCCATGGGGAACTTTTATGTATGACAAAATTCCTTTTGGATTGATGAATGTAGGTGAAACTTTTCAAAGAGAAATGGATATATCATATAGTATTTGTTGGTGAAAAACATAAATTCATTGTTATTTATCTAGATGATTGGACAATATTTCTAAGTCTAATACAAAACACTTGGTACATCTTAGACAAACATTTGACAAATGTAGAAAATTTGGTTTTTCTTTGAACCCTAAGAAATCTCATTTTCCATGCAGTAAGGGAAGTTGTTAGGAACATATTGTATCAAAAGATGGAGTCAAAGTAGATCCAAAAAGAGTTGAAGCTATTGATCATATCAATATTCCTAGAAACAAAAAAGAAATTCAATCATTTTTAGGAAGAATTAATTTCTTGAGAATATTTATTCCAAATTTTGCTGAAATTATCAAATTGATCATAGATATGTTGAAGAAGGATAATGAGGTAAAATGGAAGATTAAAGCTAATGAATCCTTCCAATGAGTCAATAAATCTATAAGAGAAGCACCAGTGTCGATAAGTCTTGATTATACAAAGGAATTTTTAATATTTTCCTTTGCATCTAAATATACAATTGCAACAGTGCTCCTACAGAAAAATGATGAAGGATTTGAAAAACCTATTGCCTTTTTTAGTAAAATCCTCATAGATGCAAAGTTTAAATTTGATATTATAGAGAAACATGCTTATGCTATGGTTAAGGAACTTAATGATTTCTAGACATATGTTTTACATACAAGAATAATCGCATATGTACCCACTAGCACAGTCAAAGATATCCTAATTCATCCTGACAATGATGGAAGAAGGGGAAAATGGTTGGCGAAAATTCAAGAATATGATTTGGAAGTCAAACCAACCAAATTGGTAAAAGGACAGGGTCTAGAAAAATTCTTTTCTGAATCAAATTTTAGAGCCCTGGGAATAAATCATTTCAAGAATTATAATTCTCTCCCACACATTGAAGAAATTGATGATCAAATGCCAACAACTCATATTGATGATAAATTTCCTTCCTCTTCTTGGTATAACAATATAGTTTCATACCTCATTACTCTTCAATGTCCTTCTGACATGACTCCCTCCATGGCAATAAACTTAAAATTACAGGTGATCAAATATTGCATTATCAATGATGAGTTATGCTGGAAGGATCCTCTGTGTTTCTTACTATGCTTCCTTACAGAAACTGAAACAAAAGGTGTCATCAATGAGTTTCATAAAGGAGTATGTGGAGGACAAAATGCTTGGATAAAAACAACTTATAAAATATTAATGGCATGTTATTATTGGCCAAGGTTATTCACTGACATAAATTCAAGGGTCGGAGTTTGCAAATCATGCCAACTTTTTGTTGGAAAGGAAAATATCCATGCCTTACCTTTAGTTCCTGTTAAAGATGAAGCTCCTTTTCAATAATGGGGTATAGATTTCATTGGAGAGATTCATCCACAATCAAGTTCCAAAAATAGATGGATTTTAATTGCTACTGATTATTTTACTAAATGGTAGAAGTTATTCCTACCCGGAATGCTACAGATTGAGTAATAATAAATTTTTTGGAAGAAAACATTCTTGCAAGGTTTGGTTGTCCGAGGAAAATAGTCGCAGATAATGCACAAGATTTCAAATATATTGCTATGATAAATTTTTTTCAAAAATATAATATTTTTGGTTCATGCTACAGCTTATTATCCTATGGGAAATGAGATGGCAGAATCATCTAATAAAAGTTTAATGACGATAATTAAGAAGGTTCTGACAGAAAATAAGAAATCTTGGCATATAAATTAAAAAGATGCTCTATGGGAAAATAGAATCGACCCCAAGAAATCGATAAGTATGTCTCATTTCCAATTAGTTTATGGCACAAATGTTGTTCTTCCTATTAATATTGCTCTTCCTGTGATGAAACTCTGGCAAGATGCTAATGAAGAACCAAATGATTTGACGAGAAGAATAAATCAAATAATTGAAGTCCAACAGAACAGAAGAGAAGTGGATTATAAGCTTAAAAAATACCAACACAATATGAAGGCCATCTTTGATAAGAAATCCAATGACAGGGAGTTTCTTCCTAGAGATTTAGTCTTCAAGTGGGAAGCCATAAAATAATATGTTGGGAAACATGGCAAATTTGACCATCTCTGGTTTGGTCCTTTCAAAATTACAGTAGTTGAAGGGAGAAATTCATTCTCTCTTGAAAATTTAAATGGAGAAATTCTTTAGGCCCCTATCAATGGGCAATTTTTAAAACATTTTATGCAGTATTTTACTTTTTAGTTTCCATTGTACATACTAGATTGGATTGGATTTACATTGGAAAATTTTTATTTCTTTTTATTTTTCAGAAGTTATTAAGTATTTTTGAGTGCTAAATTTGTGTAAATGTTTTCAAGAAAATAATGGTTTCGATTGTATTTCAAGAATAATAAAAAAGAAAATAAATTTGTTCTACAAAAAAATAAATCATATTTTACTTTTCATCAATAAAAATCACTCAGTAGTTAATAAAACAATACTCCTATTGAAAAAAATAGTTGAAATTGTTAGAGAATAGGACCGTCAAAACATGATAACAGTCTTTGAATAGACAAAAATTAGAATTTATATGTTCAAAACTTGACATTTTCACAGTGACTTCCTATCTCTCTACATAGTTTTGTCAAATTTTCACAACTTAAAAAGACAAAAACAAAGTAAATATGGAATCCTACTAATCACTACTGATATGAATTATATCTTCCTTGTGCTTTACTTCCATTTCTTCCATAGAATCGTCTAATTGTTGAAGTTCCACATTTTCTTGAAGGGCCAATGATTGGAATTCTTCAACATTATGACGATATATTGGAGGTGAACGTTCTTCGGGAAAAGGAGATGACATTGTATAAACTTGGGACCCAACTAATTCAAAATGAATGATCATTGTTGGTTGTCTCCTTCATAAAATTCTCAATTGTCAGTGATGAGAGCTTAAACAAACTTCATTTTGACTCACATCTCTTGTTATAGTCACCATTTCCTCTCGATGTCACATTTCCTGAGATTGAATCCACTGGTGAAGTTGAAAGTTCGAATTTTGGAGATCTTGAATCATTTATGACTGCTCATGAACCTTTATCTGAAGAGTAAAGATCACGCAATTGACACATTCATAGTCATCATGTTCACCAGTAATCTCTTCCCATCTTTTGGACTCTTTGGAATTAGGTGATGAATAAATAAGATTCCTTTTTCAAAACTTCAAAGGAAAGAAGGTAACAACTCCTCTTCTTTCTTACTATTTGTTAAAAATGAAAATCCTGATTATAACAGACATCAGGGATAATTCCCATGAATCAAAATATGGATTCATCATTTATTTAAAAGATTGGAGAAGTGATGAATAGACGATATGTAAAATAATTCTTATTGGATATATGATCATCTGTGGTACGAAAATAAATCAATAATTATAAGAAAAATAGAACAAATAGAAAATGATTGTGGAACGGAGCAAATCACGAGTCTTGTCCTGACACAAAAACTTGTGTGAATTATTTTATGTTCAATTGAGATGATTCAAACTTCTGATCTCTCTCTCTCTCTCTCTCTCTCTCTCTCTCTCTCTCTCTCTCTCTCTCTCTATTTATTTCTAAGAATAAAATTATCGTTCATTCTCAATCATATTAGTCTTTGTAGAAATGAAAAAACGTATCATACACTAAAAACTTAAAAGCATATTTTTAAAAGCAAGTCGGGCCAATATTTTTCATGTTTCTTGATTTTAATTAAAAAAGTATGTCTAGGCTAATCCTAGTAAATTTATCCCTAATATTAGATTTCAGCTAATGAATTTGCTCAAGGTTTATCCCTGAAAATAAATAATTTTTTTCAAATTTACCTATAGGCGAAGGTAACTTGGAATTTAAAGAAAACTAATCTTTGCGTCAATTAAAATCTGATATTTTTGTTAAAATTACTTTGACTATCCTAAACAATTATGGAATCAATTTTAAGAAAATAAAACACTTATTATCCTGACTTGAAATTAATCACCAAGTATGCTTTGAGATTTTTATATATGGTTATGTTCATCACTTCTATATAATATTAAATTTCAATAAATAAAGAAAATGTTTAGATCAACAAACACAAGCAATAATGACTCCATTTACCCAATAAAGGCACTCGGTCTGTTGTTCTTTCATGCCTCATAGGGAGCCACAATCCCCAGATGGAGCCTATGTTAGAACATAAATGAAATTCTCAAATAAAAATCATTTTTTCAAAATTTCTTTTTGTTTTGTCCTTTTCAAAATAAAATTTTAAACTTAGGAATATTATTTTGTAGACTAACAGACATTTTCGTTACATCTCGATAGGGAGGATCAAGTACCAACCATTAAAATTTAACATTCATCTAGATCGATGACTCTCACAACTTCTAAATTCTAGAACTGCAAAATGTTTAAACAATAGAGAAATACGAAGTTCACTTTGAGACTTCGTGATTTGGGATTTCAAGTTCAAAATGTTTAAAGCCCTAAAAATCCTGAAGTTGCAAAGCTCCAGAGTCCCAGAGACATGAATTCCCACAAAATATTTTAAAAATTAATCATCTGATGCATCATATGCCACCTGGAATTATTTACTCGTGGTGACATGTGGCACTCACTTTGGGCACCCTTTGTCACATAATTCGCACGATTTCGGGTGATAAGTGTCACTCATATTTTTATGACACATCATCAATAGTGACATCATACTTCCATATCACTATGGGAGATTTTCCTCTAGAATATTAAAACAAAAACAAATTCAAATAATGTTGGAGCGTCAAAGTGTCGAAGCACCAAAGTGTCGAACTGTTGAAGTGTCGGAATGACCAAAATGATAAAGTGCCAAATATTAATGGGTTAAGAATGTTTTAGTAGGTGTAATTAATGGTAAGTAATCACTCTGCAATTTCAGCCTATGGGGAAAATCTATACACCACTAATGCAAACTCACGAAGCCCCGAAGCTCTAGAGTCCCAGAGTTCTGAAGCACTTAAAGCTTAAATTGACCATAAGTTGTGATCAATTAAAACGAAACAATAAATTAAAGGTTGATTAATTGCTTCATGAATTCGGCCTTAGGGAGATATCCATCATTCCTCATTCAAAACTCTTGAATGTTGAACTGTCATAATAGCTTATATTTATTAATTATGATCATTAAAGGTGTATTTAACATGGTTAAGGTAAAATATTGGAAAATATTGTGATTGTCAGGTAATAAATTTGAAAATTTTGGCATGATCACCTTGTCAATGGATTAAATGAAAAGAGAATTATTGCTAAACATTTTTATTTAATAAAGGATTTTTTAACTTCATATAATTTTTCCGTTAACATCTAGAACTTTCTCATTGAATGGTTTGGACTCACATATTTTACTTCTCATGGAAGGGATAACATTGATATTTGGAAATAATGGCACTGTGTAAAGAAAGAAACAAGCATGATTCATTTGTAGAGGAGATGAACCCAAATTCAGACATTCTTTCAGATACTACCTCTCGACTAAAAAATGTCATTAAATCATGGAAGAAGGTTTATGAAATTTTAAAGCAGGAAACTTCCATCTATTCTGATGATTCAAGTGGAGGAGAAGATGAGTCAATTGTAGAAAAGATAATACAGGTCACTAAGTCAAAACTTCACAAAGTTGCATCTCAATTGAAACTGAGCCATATACTGATATGATAAGTTGGGCCTTAGAGAATGTGGATATCCCAACCAAAACCATATACAGTCATAAGAAGACCATTACTGGCTCATTCTGACCCTAGGACATTCAAGTAATGTATAAATTAACTCCCAACCCAAAATGTACTTACAATGCATCATTTATAATGAAGTTTGAGGATGATGAATGCAAAAAATACAGTAGAATTGTTTATGATATAGTGAAAACCTGTAAGAACCCTCCTTGTTACGACCATAATTCTGATA
>JASDQU010754441.1:1321-13086 GCA_032191745.1 Picea mariana | reverse complement strand
ATTGATGAAAGTTTTTCTTACATCAGATTTTTCATTTTCTTTGCATCTCCACATGATCTTCCCATATTTTTACTAGAAATACTTTTTTCCAAAGAAGTAACCTATTAGACAGTTTCAGCAGGAATCACCAAAGAGTGAAAGGTTGCACAGGAAAGAGTTTGGCCAGCCTTTCCTATACGGGTTGATATATTCTCATTATCATATTTTGGACATGATAAGGTACAATATTTGGCCTTAGATGATATTAAGTTGGTTGACATTGAATTCAAGAAGCATGATGCACATAGGGAGGTAGAAAATCATTTGGCTCAATTTAACATGAAGAAATACATCCATGAAGATTCACCTTATGACGAGGTTTTCAAAGGAGTTAGATCATATGAGTAGGTCATATCCATATTTCAAAGTCTTCCTCAAGAACAACAGTTAGGTTTTCTCATCTTTCAAAAGCACAAATGGAACAACTTACCTAAAATCTTACAAGAAAAACAAAGGATGAATCCAACTTCACAGGTGGAAAAATCATCAAATCTCAAGAAACATGACTTGCATGAGGACAAAACTAAAGAAGTGGAAAGGACAGAGAAATATTGTCCAAAGATGCAATAATTACAGGAATATCCATACTAGGTGAAAGTGATCAAGAATTATTAGCATTATTCGAAGCTTTTATGAAACATGGACATAATTTTCCTCTATTATTGTGAAACACTGAAACCCCTATGAAAGATGTCACAAATTAAGGGGAATATGTTTCACTTATTTCCCCCATACCATCTTTGACTCCCCTAGCAACAAGTTCTAATTTACCTTATTTAAAGGTTATCAATATAAATGACCTGACACCTATTGAACTTGAAGATATTCCTTCATCGGATT
Organism: Picea mariana; assembly: GCA_032191745.1. Taxonomy (NCBI): domain Eukaryota; kingdom Viridiplantae; phylum Streptophyta; class Pinopsida; order Pinales; family Pinaceae; genus Picea; species Picea mariana. Next base: position 12,207 of record JASDQU010754441.1, on the reverse strand, counting down.
TATTTTTCAACAATAAAAGGAAGGATATGATACGAATATAAGCTCAACAAAAAGAGAGAGGAATCACCAAAAATAAAATAATGATATATGATGGACATGGAAAAAGTGACCCTGAATTTCCAAAAGAGGTAGAAAACTCATTGGGAGCATTTGCAACTGGTAACTTATGGTCAATGGATAATTTGAGAAAACATCTTGACCAGAAGAATATTTTGATTGAACAATTACATAATGATACTAAACAAATGGAAGTTACTGCCAGAGAAAGAATATATTTTGATATAAGCCAATTCAGATAGGGTTTTGAGCAGCAGATTAAACAATTAGAGGATAAATTGAAATTAATTTTTCAAAATTAGTACTTGAGTAATAACATGGTCTCCTAGAGAGACACATTAATAAATCAATTGCAAGATCAAATAACCACAATCGAGGGCACAATGATTGATATTTTTGCCTTCAAGAAACAAGCATCTTAGGTAAATGAGAAGCTGCAGATTGTCTAGAAAATTTTGTATGAAAGTTTGGATGCCATCCAAAAACATTTTCAAGTAATCAATAATTATTTGCATATTATTGATGACAAAGATAAGGAATCTTCTATGGCTAGATCTAAATTTCAAGAATTTATAGTGTGGAGGAAAAATCTCAATGTACCAGGACTTCCCCCTTTTTCATAAGTTTTGAAGATAAAAGGAGAAATGGATTTAAAGACCCGGGAGAACAATCTCGAAGAAAGTAAAAGGTTAGCTAAAGAGGAAAAATATGCTTTTATTAAAGCTCTTTTAGCTATATATCTGGAAATGGTAGAAATTGGTGTCATTAGTATTCATGCTACACATGGGCAAGTCGATATTGAAAAGAATAGAGAAGATATGAAGAAAATAATAGAGAGGATACAAAATTCTATACTTCAGGTAAATCATGTTGATTTACAAATCTTAAATTATCTTCTAGTGAAACCAAGTTTAAAACATCATATCACTCAATAGGAAGTAGTTCAAATTCAAAGAAATCTATCGGTGTTGCATAAAAAGGATTTTTTGTTTGAATTAAATGCAAATATTGAACCCTCCAAGTTTGTTATTGCAGTATTGGATCTGCATGCACAATCCAAGGATCAGAAAAATCCAAGTGCATCCATGAGAAAATAGAGGATGAATGAATCACCAGCAAGTGAAAGAAATCTTAGAAGATGTTCAATATCTTTGTAATATCTTTTTAGTTTAGATTGTATTCTATTTTGAGAGCTAATAATGTGGAAACTCTAACCTGGTTTCGACGATTTTTGCATAAATGAGCATATTAAAAAAGCATTCAAGGATTCTTCTAGCCAAATGTAAAAAGAGAACCTTTTTAATATCAATTTCAAAGAGAAGACAAAGATTCTACATTTCATTTCCTTGAGTTATGTGCTTTCTGTGCATTTCATTTCCATAACCTTATTTTCTTCACTCTATGGCTCTTAAATATTGAAATACTACAATTTAGTAATAAATCTATTATGGTCCATATAATTGGAAGTTTGTTCAGCTACAATGTTTCCTTTGTTATTAGTGTGAGTAAAACAAGACCTGTATCTATGTGGATCTCCTCATTTCAATTCATCTTTTAAGAATCATCCTTCGCGATTCTTCTATTGTGAATAAGGTAAGATTTATCATTATTGTATACCTTACTTCATTTGACAATTTTGTAAATCAATTCTACTTTTCATCTACTCAATATTTATAAAAAATTCAAAGAAAGAGATACCACCTCTGTGTTTTATAATCATTAAATTTATTTGAAGTTTCATCTTAAAACTAAAGGTAGAAAAGCATTATAAAAACAAAGCTCTTAAATTTTGGATGCCTAACATTATTCTGTGAGCCTAGATTAAATATCAAGAACAAGAGTGGGTACTTGAGATTTATTTTATGAGGATTTATCGAGTCAAAATGGGTTTATCCTTAAAATATCTCAACAAACCATATCGTACTCTTTGAAAAAATATTTTTTTACGATTTGTTGTTACTCCTGCAATACCAACATCGTTGAAACTTCTTGTACATATTTTCAAATCCATGAAAATCCATATTCAACCATCAAGATCTGCCATGGAGATAATTTTTTGATTCCAAGACAAAATATTGCTTTGAGTGATTAACCAAGAATTTTGGAATTCTTGGGAAACGGATCTTGGAAGTTATCTATTATTTGATAATTGTTAGCAAAAGATCTTGGAGCTATTTATTATTTGTTAATTGTTAGAAAAATATCTTGAAAGTTATCTGTTATTTGCTAATTTTTAGCAAAAGATCTTGGAGTTATTCATTAATTGATAATTGTTAGATGGAAATTATTCATTATTTAGGAAATTATTGTAACCATTATGAATTTATTAAATCCATAAGTGGGTTTATTTACACATTTGTTATTTCTAGTTTCCATTGAATTTATGTATAAAAGAGAACACTCTCTCCATTGTTCAGGAACGACTCTTAGAGCAATGTTTGAATGGAAATGGAATAATTCATTGAGTTTTTATTTTAATTGTAGTTTTATAATTTCCATAGTGTGTGGTTTAATTAATTAATTTGATTTATTTCCTTTGCATATTTGTAATAGATTGATTTATTTTGAGTAGTTTAATTGATTTAATTAATTTATGTTGATATAAAATAATATCAACACTCTGTTCTATGGAGACATGGCCCACTTCGATTCTATGGAGACATGTCCCACTTTGATACAATAGAATGTCATGTAGCTTAGATGGTTTCTTTGATTTATTGTTGTGTAATTTCATTATGAATTCATGTAGGATTTATTTAATTTAATTTTATAACTAGTTTCTTGATTCAATTTGTTCATGTAATTAGATTACTCATGCAAGGTTGTGTTTATATATATTTATGCAATTTAGTATTCATGTTGGATTTAATTTATTCATTTGTTTCTAATAAATTCATTTTAGATTGAGTTTCATTCTTTTATGCCATTGAATAATTTTGATTAATGCAATGGCTATATTTGTTGGTCTGGGTAATGACAAGGATCATCTTGGCAAGTATTAGGCTCTGATTTTGAGGACTCATTTAATTTCTTTTCCATCAAGTAGTTAATCAATTCCTTTCAACATGTGTGATTTAGTTTCAATAATTGTGGTGTGAATTTCAATTTCTGCAAAAGAAATTTAGAGTTTCAATTATGCAATTAGTTTTATTACACATAACTAGGGTTTCTTTGGGAGACAGTTGAGTCATACTCTTGATACATGGAGTAGGATATGTGTGTTGGTTGTGGAGCCTGATTATCTTCCTGATTCAGAGGTCCTTGCTTTCAGCAGTGTTTATACCCATGAATTATTTACACCCCAGAAGTATGTACACTCTTCCACGCGGGGGAGTGCAGTGGGGGGGTACCCCCTCTGTGGGGTTCGGGGGGCCTATCCCCCCGGTTGGGGGGTCTGGGGGCAAGCGGTCCCCCAGCGGGGGTTCGGGGGCAGCGTCCCCTGATGGGGGTTCGGGGCGAATCCCCTGAAGCAAAAATTGCCTTATAAAAGTATATTGTAATTTCATTGTAAATCTGGACCGTTCATTATAAGGTCGCAGATCTAACGGTAGAGATTATGTTAGGGTTTTTGGCCCTAGAAGCAACCCTCTTTTATGAGGGAAATGTATTGCGGCTATGATTGATGGTGAATATTGTATTCTGAGAGAGAAGACTGTGAGAGAAAGAAGAGGAAGTTACAGCGGGTTTTGTTGTAGGTTGTATCCCTTCATTTGCTGGCTAATAATAAAGGAAGGACCTGGCAATTTCTCTGGTGGATGTAGCCCACACTGGTTGAACCACGTAAATCTGTGTCTCTCTTGTATTGTGTGTCTTATGTGTTTTGTTTCTGCATTTGTTTTATTTTATTGCTCCGCGGTCCTTTTTTTCTAACAATGTGAGGGGGTATAGATGGCCCAAGAAGGAAAAGAGAGATTCTAGGTCTAGCAGCTGGCCCCATCTGCGTAACCGATGTGGTAGGTTGATGGATGATGCATATATCAATAACAGGGGTGATAAATCAGACATGAGGAGTGTCGGCGGTAAAGAAAACTACAAACTCTACAAATGTGTACAAAGAGAAACCTAAGGTAGGGGGGATACGCTTAGGCATAAAACTTCTTTAAGTACAACCCGTTGACGGGTTCTTTGAGAGGGTATCCTTCTAGAGAGGCCAATATGTAGGCACCTTTAGTGAGGAAATGTTGGATGATGAAGGGGTCGTGCCATAATGACTCAAATTTCCCATGGCTGAGAGTATCGTGGGCCATATCATAGGCTAAAACAAGATCACCTTCATTGAATGAGCGAAGGTTGACATGGCAGTCGAAGGTGGCTTTGGACCATTTTTTAGCAGCCTCATTCTGTTGTAATGAATATTGGTGGTCTTCATCAAGTGACTCTAAGGTCAGCAGGCGCTGCTCCATTGGAGAAGTGTTAGGTAAGAGCTATATGGAAGTGCGTATTGTTGGGATTTCACACTCGATAGGGAGGGTGGCTTCGATCCCATGGACGAGGTGGAATGGAGTAAAATTGGTGGTAGTTTTGACTATCGTTTGATAGGCCCATAAAGCGAAAAAACAACATATGATGCCAGTTGGTCTTCTGTTTGTTGATGGTGTGGTGTAGCATGGTTTTGAGGACTTTATTGGCAGCCTCGACCTATCTACTGTACTGAGGGTAGTATGGGGAGTAAAACTCATGGGTGAAGCCTAAATTTGAGAAGAGTTCTACAAATATCGCATTCTCAAAGTGTTTACCATGATCAAAAACTAACTATCGTGGGACTCCAAACCGGGTAATGACATGGTTGAAGAAAAAATGTGTTGTTGTATCAGCAATGTTTTTAAATGAGAGCATGGCCTCGGCCCATTTGGTAAAATAATCCACTGCCATGACAATGTATGTGTTTCCATTACTGGATGGAGGATGGCAGGTCATGAAGTCTATGCCCCACTTACAGAAGGGGTCGGTTGTGATGACTAGGTGTAGAAGAGTTGGTGGAGCTCGTGTTTTGTTTGCATAAAGATGGCATTTATCGCATCACTTGATAGCGTGGATGCAGTCATGAAACAAAGTGGGCCAGAAGTACCTTGCTCAAATGATTTTTTGGGTGGTGGACATACCGGAGAGGTGCCCACCGCAAGCACCACTATGGAAATCATTCAGGACTTTGTCATCTTATTTGATGGTAAGACATCATCGAAGAATGGTGTCGACCCCGCGTTGATAGAGAATGTCTCCGATGAGGAGGTATCAGGGGGCCTAATGGTGAATGCATCAATGATCATCTCGAGAGAGATGAGACCCAACATTATGTGTATGAAGTTAGACAAGGAGGTCGTCGTACTAGTGGTCATCAAAGGGGATGAAGAAGAGGTGTTCATCGAGGAAATCCTCATTGAATGGGGAAGTTGTGGCATCCGAGGGAAAATCCATAATGAGTTCATCGAGGAAAAGAGATTTCTTTATTTTGGGAGTATATGACTCTAGATTGTATTCCTAGAGGATTATGATCCATCGGGAAAATTTTCCATTGATCTGTTGTTGACTAAGAAAGTACTGCATGGGGTTGGAATCTGCTACGACCTTGGTCATTCAAAGCAGGATGTAATGCCACATTTTTTGGACTGTGAGGACAACTGCTAATGCAAGTTTCTCATCATGATTATACTTCAATGATGGTCCTGAAATTTTTTTACTAATGTAGTAAATCACATGTTCACTCCCATCATCCCCTAATTGTATGAGGACTCCTACTACTGAGACAGTCGAGGCTGATAAGTAGAGGATGTAATCATGATCATAGTTTGGGGGACTAATCAAAGGGGCATTGGATAGGGTGGATTTTAAATCATCAAAATTTTTTTGAGCATGTTCGTCCCATAGAAATGGGATATCATGTTGCAGTAGGTAGAGAAAACCATGTGTGTGAGTGGTGTAATCTAGGACAATGTGACGTAAAAAGTTGGCTTTTCCTTGCAAGCTCTATAGTTGGCGTAGATTCCTAGGTGGTGGAATTTTTGTGATAGCTTGGACCTTGAGGGGAGCCAAAGTGATGTCATGTTGGGAGACAATGAACCCAAGGAGGCGCTCAATAGTGATGAAAAAGACACACTTGAGGGGGTTCAAGTGGATATTATATTGGCGACATTGTTGGAAAACGATGCATAAGTCATCTAAATGTTGGGTTCACTTTTTGGATCGAGCAGTGAGGTCATCCAAATAAGCAAGGATGATGTGAGAAAAATCATGAAAAACGTAGTCCATGGCTCGTTGAAACATAGCACCGGCATTGTTTTGTCCAAAAGGCATGACACAATAAGCAAAGGTACCCCAAGGGGTTGTAAAAGCGGTTTTTTACTGATCTGCTGGGTGGATTTGAATTTGATTGTAGCCAGAGAACCCGTCCATAAAGGATAGTGCTTCATGGTCGGCACAATCATCGATTATTTGGTCGGTGAAAGGGGTTGGGAAGTTGTCTTTGGGACAAATGTAGTTAAGATCATGAAAGTCTGTGCAGACGTGAATAGCTCCTTTTTTTTTGTTAATAGGGACGAGATTCGAGACCCACAAAGTGTATTCAATGGGGTAAATGAAACCAGCAGCACGTAACTTGTAAATTTTGGCTTTTATAGCCTCAACTTTGGATGGGTGGAGGGGGCATTTCTTTTGAAGAACGACGGTGATATCTGGCCAGGTGTCGATTCAATGTTCAACTATATAAGGATCGAGACCAAGAATCTTTGTATATGACCAGGTGAAAATGTCTCAGTATTCTTGAAAGAGATCTTTATAAGCAATGATTTCTTCAAGGGAGCATGCAGCACCAATGGTAATTTCTTCTATGATGCCAGGTTTAATGGAAATGTCAATTTTGACAGTGGGGGAGATGTTGTCCATGTTTCCTTCTTAAAAATCATCGGGGGCAAGGATAGGGTTTTTGAACCATTCAATATGCCCCAAAAGAATAAAATCCTTAGTTTTGATTTTTCATAGGAAGGCTTGGATAGGGGGGTGAAAGGCCTCTTGTAAAAGGAAAATTGCTCGATGATGGAGTGCATTCCATGGGAAATCAGGGGTATTTAGTGCCTCCAAGATATGTTTGTCGCAGTGGAAAATGAGAGAATATAGGGGATCCTAGGAGGTGGCAGTGGGAACGGTCAATGGGTAAGTGTTATTGTCCTCAAGGGGTGAGGACATAGAAGGGATATCATGTACGGGGTGTGATGAATCGCTTGACATAAACTGAATGTCATGATATTGTGGATGGTACCTCATTTTCTCAGGGACTGACGAATAAATATAACGAATGTCAGTAATGTGAGCCTCCACAGGGAGTGACTGAGAGGGATCTGGCCAAGATGTGTGGTGTACTACAACTAATGTTTGGAAGAATTGAGGTAGAGCTGGGAAATGATTAGTGTAATGGACATATTATGAACATATGGCACACACAAAATTGGTTCGTATCCATTTCTTGTGTTTGGTTGAGGACTCTATAGTAGAAGTGCATGTACTTGGTGGAGTGGCAAGTAATGGGGTTGCTTGGGTGAGTCGAATAAGATTGTGTAACATGGGAAGAGTAGGACATATGTTAGTGGGGTGTCCTTCTCTTTGGCATAGTGCAAAAGGAGGTTGAGCTCAGGGAGGGAGCATAGATATGGGCTCATTCTTCCTTCATCTACCCCCAGTGGTGGTGGTGTTGCCTCCAGTTGGGGCTCGGGGTGGTGCGATAGGAGCCTGTACTAGGATATGAATCGGTAGTCCCTCTGTCTGAGGAGGGAGAGATGGTGTAGGAACCATAGCGGGTGGATGAATATATCAAATGGGGATGACGAGAACCATGTTTGGAAGGGTGAGAGTAGCAGCTACCTGTAATTCTTAGACTCCAGGTGGGGGGTAGAAAAAGGGGATTTGGGTAATGGATTGGGGAACTGTATCCCATACAGGTATTTTCCCCTGAAGGGGGGGGAGGGGGGGAATCCGAGATAAATGGTGTAGTGGTGTTCTCAGGGAAGTCCTGAGGTAGTTGTTCTTTGACTGGTGGAACTTCGATGTGGGGAGGGGCCTCTGTGATAGGAGTATTCTCTCCAATATATGTTCTATTAGAGGAAACTACACTCAGTTGTGTTGAAAGAGAAGTGGTACCCCATGATAGGTTCCTAACAAGGATGGGTTGTTGAATATTCTAGGACCCATGTCAATGACCAAAAAAGCATCCGAGCTATTGCGGACAAGGGAGAGGATGTTATCAATGTTGGCGGAATGATTAGGCTCGTAATGTGTAATTTGGTTGATGGTGACAATTTATCGTTATGGGGAAACATCATCATACAAAACACAAAAGAGGCTACAGCCTTCATAGCATACATGTATCTATGCCCGAACAATATATTGTAATTAAGTGGGGCATCGATAACTTCAATGTAAATGAAGATGGTTTTTCCCCCAAGATCTATGGGGACATTTTAGAGAGACCTTCAGGGGATGGCGACCGACCGTCATAAGATCTTAGGGTGATGGCAAATGGTACTAGTTCAGGTGAGCCTATTTTATGCCATATAACTTTGGACATGATGCATGTGGATGTGCCTTCATCGATGATGCATCGATGAACTGTGATGTTTTGAATATTAACTAGTATCTAAAACACTATCAAGGCTGGGAGGCATGGTTCTCCGCTATCTATATCAAAGGTGATGAGTAGAGTATCATCTGGGTCCACTACCCCCAAGATGGAAAGCAAAAATTTGTGTTATGATGGAAAGGTTTAGAGGACCTCCAACACAGACATGGCTGTAGGAGACTATGCTAAGTCATTTACCAAAATGTAGCTATGTGTTTCCCTAACATGAGGGTTATGTACGTTCTGTCATAAAGGCATACAGGGTATATGGGGGTTTGGTTCAATGTTAGGGTGGGGAATCATCAGGGGTTTGTTGGGTATGTGTTATATTCTTTACATGTGTGTGTGGGTGTGTCAGATTCGACAACTGCATCTGATGATCCGTCGTAGTAGTGCTCTTTGTGGCATGTGTGTTAGGCTCTTTTCTAGGGGGGTCCCAGGGGGGCCTAGGTATGCCCCCCCCTGGTTATGCGCAGCATTCGGCACCCCAAAATTTTTTTCTTGGGCGGTTTTTTCTATTTTTAGCAGTTTTCTAAATTAATCCCAGATTAAGGGATTAGGGTTTTGGTATATACAGAATACCTAAAAACATTGTATATATTGTATGGTGAATGGTGAAATTCGATATAATGAAATAAGAAAGGTTTTCTTGGTTGAGGGTTTCTTATATAAATATGTGTGTACTATGTGAATGACCTATTGATTAATTTATGTTTTTCTTAAGAATCTATATGCATTGTTGTACTTCACAGGTTTAAAACTTACATGTGGTATCAGAGCTCATTTTTGGCTTCAAAGGGACGCCTTTGTTGCTGAGGGTTTGTCTCGGTCTTGATAGATCAAGTTTATCTTGGGTCTGTGATAAACCTGTTTTTAGTGGGATCTTTTGTAGTGGATATTCAAGTATAGAAATAGGAATGGTGAGCTCATCTATAATCAAGATAGAGAAGTTCAACGGTAAAAACTTTGAGCTATGGAAGCTCAAGATGGAGGACCTTCTTGTAGACAAAGAACAATGGATCGTTGTGGATCCTGGTACACAGCCTACTGGTATGCAGCCTACTGGCACACAGTCGACTGGTACACAACCTACTAGTACAAAAACTACTAGTACACCACCTACTAGTATTTCGAAGGAAGATTGGGAGAAGTTGGATAGAAGAGCAAGGAGTATTATTCGACTCTGCCTAGCAGATTCGGTGTTGTTGAATGTCTCGGGAGAATCTACAGCCAAGGAACTATGGGATAAGTTAGAGAATTTGTATCAATCAAAGTCCCTGGTAAACAAGTTGTTTCATCGAAATAAGTTGTATCATATTAGGATGGAAGATGGAGATTCTATGACAGAACATCTAAATGCCTTTAATACTCTGGTAATTCAACTTTTTTATTTTAATATTACGATTGAAGAAGAAGTTAAGTGTATTACTTTGTTATGTTCTTTGCCAAACTCTTGGGATAATATGATTGTAGCAATTGGTATTACCACTCAATATACATTGAAGTATGAGGATGTAGTTGCATCCTTGTTATATGAAGAGATGAGGTGGAAAAGCATGGATGGTCATAACACAAATGATTTATTTGTAAGAGGTCATACCCAAGACAAGAATCCTAGTAAGTCTTCGGGGGGAGACCTAAATATGTAGGTAGATCTAAGTCTCAAGGAAAATCTTTGAGGAAATGATGGAAGTGTGGTAAAAGAGGGCATTGTAATAAATATTGCAAGTCTAAGAAGGTTGATAAACCAAAGGGGTCTGATAGTACCTCTTCCACAAAGGCAAAAACCTCCATTGAAGAAGGAGGTGATGTTTGCATGGCATCTACAGGTACACATGTAGATCATGTTGTATGGTTGATCGACTTAGGTGCGTCATACCATATGACCCCTCACAGGGAGTGGTTCTCTAAATATGAAAAATACGATGGTGGTGATGTATTCCTAGGAGATGACTCAACAGCCAAAATCATTGGACATGGAAGGGATAAGTTGTTGCTAAAATATGGAAGGATTAGAACTCTCCCTGGGGTTCTTCACTTTCCAAAACTTTCCAAGAGCCTAATATCTGTAAGCAAGTTAGATGATGCAGGAGTGAATATTGTATTTGGAAAGAACACTTGCAAGATGGTATGAGGATCAATGGTGTTGTTGAGGGGAATTTAGTGTGGAAATCTGTACAAGTTGTTGGGAAGAACTTATACTAATGGGTGTAATAGTTATGTT
>JASDQU010754440.1:67366-83426 GCA_032191745.1 Picea mariana | reverse complement strand
CATGGGATGAAAGAGTTTGTCACCTTTGTGACACTAAGAAGGTTGAAGATGAAAATCAATTTCTCTTAGATTGTCTAGCATATACCCATATTAGATCTCATTTTCAAAATATTGGTCACACTATCAACCTTCCTAACCTCTTAACTCAAGAAAAATATGGTGATCTTGGAAAATATGATTATCCTTGGAAGTTGTTTTGGCAGGACGAGGGTATGGCCTTTTTACACCCTTGATGGAAACATTTGAGACTGTTGGAAAGAGACATGAGAAATAATACATTCATTTCTTTATAAATGGACTTGAAACAGGTTCTAGAGAATATATAGTCTTAGCTGGATTGATGATGACCAAATACTAGAAGATACAAAAGAAGCTACAGAAATTGATGGTCATATTTTGGCCTATCCTCTGGATGTAATATGAAGAAGGATCTATAATCATTATAATGAAAGGATATATGAAAAAAGGGTGAATATAAAACATATCACAAATCCAAACATCATTCTATGATAGAAAGATATCATATTAGAACTAGTAAGGTAGATTGCAAGATTCGAAGTAATATTATTCAAGGGGAAAGATGGTCAATTTATTTTACAAGTGAATCACAAATTCTCGGGAAAACATAAATAGATGACCTCAAGTAATATCACCTATTGAAAGACATCCTAGAGCGTTTTTTCATCCTTAGAAAGCAGGAACAAATATTGCGTAGAAAAATATAATTCACTGCGAAATTTCCTATACAATATTTTTGGAACAAATTAGTTGTTGTGAAATGTTGTTTTCATCATATCTTTAAAACGACGAACTGGGTTTTCCCAAATTTATTTTGGAGAGGCATCATAGTGTCATTGATTTGATGACAAAAAATCAGTCGAACCCATTTTCCCATTTGGGAGAAAAAAATTTCCATATTCGCTATGAAATTTCCTGTAGCTGACTGTTTTTGCAGTTAACTTCAAGCTCTGATTACAAGCATATGGTAATTTGTCTCAACAAGCTGAAAGAGTTTTTTCTTTATAACAGGTTCATCTACAAAAACCTCTCTCATTTTTTTCATAGGTGTCATAGTTTGAGATATTCAAAGGGATATTTACAACCTATTTTTATAGATTCCCGCCAAATTTAATTAGTTAAAAACTAAACCCTAAAAAATAGGAGTTAGTTTGTAACTCCTTGTTGAATGTGAAACCATAAATATTTTGACCTTATTGAGTTAGATTGGAATGAAATTATATATATTGTAATGAAAACAATTATGGAGGGGTTTGAGAGTTGAGTAAAAGAGAAATTGTTGGTGTTGTAACATTTTTTGGATATTAATTAAAGGTTTTGCAGACAGAAGTACTTGAGCTATTACCTCAGAGATTCCTATGTTCGAATGTTGTAGTCATTTTTCTTAGTGTATGTGTTTATTTTTTTTGTTTATCATTAAATGTGTTCTTCTTCATTTGAATGAGAAATCATTGATGCAAAATTCATTTCAGTAAGCTCTGGATCTGTCTTGTTTCAGATATCCATTTTTCAATCCAATAAGTTGATGCATAATTCATCTTAGTTGGATGCTCTGTGTTTCTTTGAGTGTTTCCTCTTTCATCTGTCCATGCTTTAGAGATTGTAATTCTAGCAATAGTTGAATTTCTAGTCTCTAAAATTAATTTCTTTTCAATCAAGTTCTGAAAACCTAGAAATGAAATTCCTTATGTCTCCATGCCCAATGGTATTTTCTTCATCCCTACCAACCACATCTTAAAAACCCTATATTTATTTACATATATGGCCATTGTCCTAAGTATATGAGCTATACTTGAGTTATCATTAGATGGGAGATTCATTGAGAGAGCCCTCTTTGGTTGGAAAGGCTAGTTTCCAGTCTAAAGTTGATTTTTGGTTACCTTTGGGATTTTCTTCTGTATCCAAAGAAAATTTACAGAGTGATAATAGAATAACTTTTTTTTAAAGTGTTTTTGTCTTCATTAAATTTTTTTTTGTGAAAATATTCTCTTTTCTCTTTATTTATTTTTTAATGTAAAAAACAAAGTTAGTAAATAAATTTTCAAGTGACCATTTAGGATCCAATTTTGGGTTTTTTATTTGTGTAGGGATTTGTTGTCAAGGCCACTGTTTTAATTAGCTCGTAATTAGATTCAATTTTAACATTTAGAAAAAACATTTTTCTTTAGGTAACATCATGTTTTTATTTAGGTGTTGATTTTAAGGTTTTTCTAAGCAATTGTTTTATGTTTTAAGGCCATGCTTGAAAAAAGTTGTAACTTTGATCCAGCTAGAAAAAGTGGTGCTACCAGTAGCAACACTTTTTGATTTGGGGGTTGATTTTAAAGTTTTTATGTAACACCACTTTTTGATTTGGGGGTTGTTTTTAAAGTTTTTATGAGAAACCATTTGATCCTTTAAGCCCTTGCTTGAAAAAAGTTGTAATTTTGACCCGGTTACAAAAAATGGTGCTATCGGTAGCACTATTTTTTTATTTGGGGGTTGATTTTCATGTTTTTTATGCAAAAATATGGGTTTAAGGGATAGAGTTCTCATTTTGAGGCCAAAGTTCTCATTAAGTTGGTAATTTTTTTTTAAATCTATATTTTAGTTTATTGTAAAATTAGATTGCACTTTTATATGTACTATAGGTTTTTCACCTTGCCAAATGTTGATGGGCCAAAGAATTACAACAAAGTTATTTTTTTAAATGAAATTGAACTATATTAATATTAAAATAAGTTGTGCCAAAGAAAACAACAATTGTCTTAAAAAAAGGTTCACAACATGTACATAATTCTATAACTAAGACAACAAAATTTGGATCTCTCTCTAGATTGGTTCCCTGATCATTTATGCTAATTACATATTTATAGAGTTGGCCCCAAAACCAAAAAATTTTGAAAATAATTTACTATTAAGAAGAAGCAAGTCCTTGAAATTCAGAATCCCTAGTTTGTTGCAGAGGGCCTTCCTCAGTGTCCATAGGGTTCATACCTCATTCATCATTTTAATTGACTATAAAAACTTCTAGAGGATAATGTATGCCATATTGAAGCAAAAGTTGAATGTTCTGGGTAATAAAGAGTCTTTAAATGTTGGATTTCCATCTCCATCTCATCCATATGACGTGTCAAGGTGACTAGATCAAACTCAAATTCCCCAAATTTGGTTGAAAGATGTTGCAAGCGGAAAATTTTTCTTAAGAAATCTCCTCTTGACATCAAAAAAATTTCTTAAACTCGTTCTAGGAAGGGTCCATTTTTGTCCACTACAACAAGAAGGAAATAAAGCACAATGAAAAATAAACCCTTCAAAAGAGAAAATGTGATCCAGATTGGATAATTATATTATGTTTCATCTATCTCAGTACTTTCTAAGTTGAAATATTTGAGGAATTAGCTTGCAGGCCATTTTGGTGGCTGATACAAATTTGGAAATTTGGGTCCAAAAAACCATCTGAAATCTTCTAGAGCCTCAATCGGATTTTGTATGTGAAACTTATGCCTCCTACAAGTTTACCTACCATATTTATGACCATGTTGTCATTGGATGCCATGTCAACCCCTATTACTTAAACATGTGGGGATAGCCACGTAGAGGAGTTTTAAAACACTCTAGAAGGTCCACACCTAATAAATAATTTAGGGTCGAGAAAGTCGATACCCCAACCCTAGATGGCCATTGGGATAAGTTAAATATTTGGCCACTAAGAGGAGAAGCGGTTCCATTCTATGTTATTTTATTTCGTTCCATAGCGGAGTAGAAAAATTGGGAGTGGGAAATTGGAGAGGATAATATAGAGGGTTAATGTTCTACAACAGCCTAACAAGCCATGGGTCTCAGGTAACTGCATATAGAATTCCTTATCCTTTGTACTTGCATTATTTCCATACTAGAGAAAAGAGAGCAGAACAAACTCACCTTCTAGCTGGGTTTTTTCCCACAAGGGTTTACCAGAGAAAATATACGTGTTAATTTGTGGATGTTGTGTGATTTTATTTTTCTATTCTCTATTTTACGCATTTTATCTATTTCATGCATAAGAAGAAAATTATAAACCAAATATTTTGGAATCTAAAGGAATTTAACCTTCATTGTGTAGATTTCAATTTTAATTATCGGATATGTTATGACGAACTATTCTAGTGTAATATCCATGATAGTTTATATATCAAAATGAGCAATACCAAAACTTGGAAGCAAGGGTTGGTAAATAAGAAGAAACCTGTAAAGAGAAACAAACAGAATCAACAGTGAATGGACACCTTCCTCTAAGGGAAATTGCAACAAGGTTATTGAACTCCTTAGCTTCAATTTAATTTATCAATCCAGAAATGTGCTTCTTTTATGAGGTATTGTGAGCTATATGTTCAACTATAGTGGTATAATATGACTTATAAGTTAATGTCATAAGTGCAATCCAACACTTTCTTGAATTTTACTACGGCTTCCTCCCTTAATCAATTATGTTCATAAAATTCAATCCCTCTTTTATGAGAATAATGGGAGACTATAGGGTTACTACTTGGTTTCTACATGATTGACTAAATAGATAGTTTGATAGTTAGTGAGGTAATATGTCATAGTTTCAAAAATATATTTTCCATCATATACCTTATGCCAATTGTAGGAACCTATTCAAATATTTCCTTTCTTGATTATATAGCTAATGAAATGATGTTGGAAGTAAAAGGTGCAGAAATCAATCCAAAAGTAAAAAAGATTCCCAATCTCAGTCCCTCATCCACTATCTTTTCATTCACTTAAGTTGATGACCTACACTCCTAAATTCCAATTCAAGAGCAATGGATAATGGAGGTAACTATGATTCTTCTTTGTGATGAAGTAGACAACATATATAAGATCATTCAATCCTCTAAACAATATTAAACAATGACTATTTCATATTCAAATGATATAAAATAAGTTGCTAAACACCATAACTAAAAATATATAAATGCATTAAGTATGAAGTGAAATTGTGGAATTGAAATGATTAGAAGGAAATTACAGAAAACAAATAAGGAATGATGAAACATATCACATAATAAAACTAAAAGAAACTTTAATTTAATGTAGAATTGATAATGCTAATGCAATAGGGGTTCCTTGCATTCCCTTGAGTGAGCACTACTCAAGGTTACTATAGGAACCCTTAATGAAACCACCAAGTGCTCAAATTTGGAAATATAGTCTTCTCTACTTAGAAATTCAAAATCATATCAAAAGAATGCCTTTTATAATCCAAATTCACTATGATATTACTACACCAAGAAGAAGCTACATTTTACTTCCATCCTAGCTCTATTTATTTCCTTTTTTCCCCTCCTTAAATTTGAATCCCTCTAATAATCAAATCAAATAAGGATCACGATGATTGAGTGGTTTGAATTCTTTGAATGCTTGTATTCCTTGGATGTTTTAGAGGGATAATGATCCCCCTTTTCTTTCATGTGGAGTTGACTATTTATTTATGGATATCATCTCAGGAGGATTCAACCTACTTATTCAGTCATTAGCCCAAAATTTCAATAATGCGTAAATTCATTAAAAAATAACAATTTAACTAGAGCACATAATATAATCTTAGAAACTCAATCATTCATAAAAGCCAACATCCTGAACCCAAAATGTTTCATAGTTACCACAATCTTTTACAATTTAATGCAAACTTTAGCCTTTTAGGTATAAAACATGTCACATCAACTATAAATGGGCCTTGATATCCCACCAATTGGTGGCCCATAATCATCTGTGAACTTGGATATTTTTCACATCCTTGTGCAACAAAAAATGCTCCCCTACATATTACCTTTCATTCGACTTATCTACTAGCCCATCTTGTTTTTTTCTGCAGGTTTGTCTAAAATTATATGCTACAAATTGAGTGATGGAACCCCTACGATGGTATCATTTTTTATTATACACTTCTTGATATGTAAAATACCATGGATGTTCCACTAGACAGTTCATCACAACAAATCTAATAAAATACTGAAATCTATGCTATGAAGGTTAATTTTCGTTTAGATCTCATATTCTTTAATTACTAGTTTTCTATTTAAAAATGTATGAAATAGATTAAATGTAAAAATGGATAACAAAAATAAATACTCACACACCATCCAAAAATAAACACAAGATATAACTTGGGAAACCCAATACAGGATAAAACCCAGCTAGAAGGTGAGACTGCTTTGTTCTCTTTTCTTCAAATGCAAGTACAAAGAAAGAGGAACTCTATGTGGAGTTTCCTTTGACATTGTGGCATGTATGGTTTCTAAACAATATCTCCTCTGTTATTCTCTCATGATACCACTCCTAGGTTCTTTTCTCAACTATGGAACAAATAAAATGCTAAATAATGGAACCCTTTCTCCTCCTAGTAGCTTGATATTTAACATTTCTTGATAGCCATCTAGGGGTATGGTTTTTACTTCCTCAACCCTCAATTCTAAAAAGGTTTTAGAACTTCTAGAATATTATTGAAATCAAATATGTGGATAGCCCCATATGCGTGAGTAATGGGGGATGACATGGCCTCCACTCATACCATGGTTATCAACATGGTAGGTCAACTTGCAAGAGGCATAACTTTTGCATACGAGTTCTGATTAATATGATTTTTTCACCATTGGAAATGTCGCCATGTATATAATATCAAATGGTTTTATTTCAAATAAAAAACAAAATTTACCCCCAAAAATTCCATTTCATGCCTCAAAATTCCATTTCAACTCCCAATTTTCCAAACTAGGACCTACCATTAAAATGACCCTGCAAGCAAATTCCTCCAATATTTTCCACTATTAAAGAATCAAGATAGATGAAAAATAATATAATGTTCTAATACAAATAATACCTCCCCATTTAGGGAGGCGTTTGGTCCCCAAAAACATTACTAAATGAGGTAAGGAAAATTTTCCTCTACCTTCTGTTTGGAGTACCCGTTTTCTTTTCTTGGAAGTTCTCCTTTCAATCCAATCTACCAAAGGTCATGATACCCATATATTATAGTTCTTGACCACTTATGAAAAACTATATCCTCTACCAGCTCTTCCTAATCATATAGTGGTGCTAATTCCTATATGGAAGTTAGGACATACTCCTCCTCCTGATCCAACATGGAAGGATGATAGATTTGATATTCTCTACATTCACTAGTGAGTAAATGTGCATGTATGGGGGTAGACTGAGTATATAGGAATTATCTCCCACCTTCTCCAATATCTCAAAAGTTCCATACTATAGATCCTTGATATTCTTACCAAGACCCTGTAGTCTTTCCTTGTTTAGATGTAACCAAACTCTATCTCCTACTTTGAATGAATTCTTAGTTTTGTGTTGATCATGTCTGGCCTTGTATTTTTCATGTGACTTCTTCAATGTCTCTTGTACTTGCAAATGGATTTTTGTAATCTTATCAATTATATTTCTTCTTTTAATGCATTTGATACGAGGTCCTACCTCACTCCTTCTTTCTATCCATATACAACATCCAAGGGTGAAGGTGGAAAATATCCAAAGAAATTTACAAAAGGTGACTTACTAGTAGAATATTGGACTGCTCTATTATAAAAGTGATGTATTTAGATCATATTTTCATCTTAGGTATTCAAATTCTTATGATTGTAACCCCTCGAAAGTTGCACCAAATTCCTATTGACTACTTCTATGTTCCCATCTGTCTATGGATATAATGTTGTAGATCTCTTCAACTTAGTGTCCATCTTCTCCGACAATGTAGTACAAAATTTACTAAGAAATATGATATCCCTGTCTGAGATGATGATCCTTGGTATCCCAAAGTGCACCCTGACTTGTTCAAAGAATGTGGTTTCCTCTTCTTTTCCTTTGATGGTATTTTTACAAGGAACGAGAATGCTCATCTTATTGAACCTATAAACCACCAAAAATAGATAGTCATGTCCTTCATAGTTGCTGGTAAACCTCCCATAAAATCTATGGAGATTCTTTCCCAAGGTCAAGTGGGTACATGTAAGGGATGGTATAGAAGTTTCTTCCTATTACTCAGATTTTTGGTAAAAAAAGGTATACATCCTCCAATATACCAGGCTAAATCTTCTTGCATTTTGGACCAATATACATACTTCTATAAGTTGGCAACTGTCTTCCCAACACCAAAATGTCCTACAACCTTGTAGGTGTGAGCCTCTCTGATAATACACATTCATTAACCTTTTTAAGACACATAGTTTGTCGAGATTTTAGAGTAACCCATTATGGAAATGATAGTTAGCATTTCCATCACCCCGTTCTATATGAATTTGGCCTTGTAGATATTGAAACACCTCCTTGAAGTCATCATCTTCTATGTATTTTTATTTGTATGCATCATGAGTAAAAGGATCCATGTGCATCATAGTTACCAAATATTTAATCTTGGATGTGGGTGGCCTTGAAAGCATGTCTTCCAACCTATTTGTGCTTCCCTTCTTCTACTTGATGACTAGATGAAATTTCTACAAAAACCTCATCCACTTGTAAGGTTTTGTTTGTTGTATATTACTCTAGGTGTGTAAATATTTTAGTGGTTGGTGATCTGTGTGGATGATGATCTCCTTGAACATCATATAGTTCTTTCACTTCTTGATAGCTTAAACCAAGGCATAGAGTTCCTTTTCATAGGTAGGGTAGTTGAGAACTGCCCCATGAAATATTTCAGGATGGTAGCATGCAATCCTTCCTCCTTGCATTAAAATTTCTCCCATGGCATACCCACTTCCATATGTCTCTTCTTTGAAAGGATTTTTCAATTTTGGTAATGAGAGAAGTAGTCATTGACTAATATTTTTTTTTTACTCATCAAAGGCCTTATGTTTATTATTCCCCCGCTATAAAATCTTACTTCTCACTGTTATGGTGTGGAGTGTTGCAACTGCTGTTGAAAATGAAGCTATGAACTTTCACAAGTATTGTTCTACCCCAAAACAAATTCTAACTTCAGTGACATTTGTAGGAACTTTCCAGTTTGTGATGGCCTCCATATTTGAAGGATCTAAATTGATATCCCCTCCATCGATACCATACCCCAAACACACCAAATATTGTTGAGAAAAATCACATATTTTGAGGTTATCCAGCAGTTAGTGCTTCTTCATAGTCTCTAACACCTACATGATATGTGATATGTGCTCCTCCCTGGTAGCACTATAAACCAATATATCATCCAAATAGACTATAACAAATGAATCTAGAAATGGGTGTAATACATCATTCATTAGTCTCATAAATGTAGCTAGTGCATTACATAAAACAAATGACATGACCAACCATTCATACAAACCTTTCCTTGTCTTGAAGGAATTATTCTAGGTGTCTTCTTCCTTAACTTGTACCTAGTGGTATCCTGATTTGAGATTCAACTAACTGGTGGAATATTTTGTGTGATACAACAGATATAACGAATCATCAATCTCGGTTAGAGGGTACATGTTTTTAGTGTAATCTTGTTCAATGCTTTGTAGTTTATACACATTCTCCAAGTCTCATCCCTATTTGGTACAATTATGATAGGTGACCCACAAGGTGAGGTTCTTGGTTAAATCACACCCTACTCCAAAAGCTACTACAATTTCTTCTTCACTCCATTTACTTCCAGAATGGACTATCTATATAACCCAATACTCAACAATGGGGAGTCTAGAAATAATTTTATTTTTTGCTTGTAATATACCTAAATTATATTACATTTCTTATCATGTAATAATATGTTATAGTTTGTAATGATGTAAATAGGAATTATAATGTAAATGATAAGTCGTGACCTTTTCCAAGGACATCAATTATCATTCCCTATGTGTATTTATATACACGTATTGGATCTCATATGATGTGAAGTAAATATGTAAAATGGATAATAAATAAAATATTATTTATTATGGATATATGGTATTGTGTTATGTATTCATGATGTTCTCATGAACTAGACCACCATATCCACTTCATTTGGTATCAGAACAGTCTTTTCATTGGCCCATGGTCAAGTTTTTCAATTGTTTTGCAGATTTGGGATCAAGTTGATTTTGTTGGTGGAATTAAAAAAAAAAAGAGAAAAAAAAATTGTGCAAATAATCTCCAAGTTGGCGGCTCATTGTTTTCTCATTATAAAGAAAAAAAAGAAGAGGAGAAGAAAAAAAATGAAAAAAAAAAGAAAAGAAAAAGTTTTCTTAAAGTGCACGTGAACAAGTATTAGTCAAACACGAATCTATAGTTAGAAATAAATTAAGTTAATTCCCATCTACAAGGTAAGAAAAAATGATTTAAAAGAAAATTTTAAAAGTGCACACCAAGAAGTTTCAAGGTTTAATATTTCATAGTTTGCATTAGTTAATTTAATTGTCATTTACAAGGTAAGAAAAGGTAATTTAAAAAAAAAAATCAAAAGAAGAAGGGTAAATTTTGATTTTACCGTTGGTGGTTTACAGACCCATGGTTTTGGTAAACCATTGGCCCATGGTATTCCCTACCATATATAAAATAAAGTTTATAGAGAAAAAAATGTTTTACAGTGGCAATTTTTTCTTACAAGAGGTAAGTTCACCAAGTTGAAATGGAAAATAAGGTTCAATTCACTTCTGGGTATGTTTTGGAAACAATCAAAATTTTCATATGTATGCTCGGGAGGATCCAAAATGAGAATTTAAGCATTGCCATTGACCTTAGTAAACATTGGAACCATATTGATATTAAATTGGCAAATAAATTACAACTTGGTGAAGTTGAAGTTAAAAGAGCTCTTACACAAGAGCATGATGATGAGATTAATAATTTAGAATTGAAAATCGATGAGTACTCCCAAAATGCATTTTTTTTTGTTACAAACCAAGGAAGTTGATGTAGTCCTAGGGAACTCTTGGTTGAAATCGATTGGTACTTTTACCATGAATGTTGATAAAACATACATATAATTTGAGCACATTACCAATAAATAATGTTGTGAGACATCAATTCAAAGTACCTTTCTCTATCCTCAAATTCAAATCAAAATGAAAAAAAAAAATCACAAAAAATTAATGGAAAAGTTTAAAAAATTGAATAAAATTCTTATTAGCAAAGATGAAGAAATTGTGTAAAATTGATTAGAATTGGAGAAGAAAGATACCAAAATTCGTAAATTTCAACAAAAAATTAAAGAGTTTCAACAACAAATTAGTAATATAAAAAAATGCGCATAAAAAAGTGTTTGAAAATAAATAAATAAAACTATTGTTCAAATATGAAGAAATTTCTCGTATGAGAAATCATAATAAAAATTTACTTGTAGATGTAAATAAATTGATTATTAAGAGCAAGGAACAACAAGAAACAAAAACCAAGGATAAGGGCACTAACACTAATTTTATCGGCATGGAAAAACCTAATGTTGTTATCAATGAAGTTGTATCAATGGAAGAGCTTCCAAAAGTTGAAATTGAAGATAAAGTGACTTCAATAGAAGGGATCAAAACTAAAAATCGGATAACTAATGAAGTGTTATTATTGGAAGAGTTTCCAAAGGTCGATCTCAACAAACAATTCTTTGATAAATCAACATCCACATATTTAGTTTAAGTTGACATACCATTGACCACCACTAATAAATTCATAGGTTAGTCAAAGGATGTTGTCACACCAATAAATACAAAAAAATCAGATATCATCATGATGACTCAAGTAAATCATGAAAAAACTAAACTAGAGATTAAAAAGGATTTAAAATTCCTAGGCGTCCAAAGATATATGTGCCCTAATGTCAACAAAAAAGAAGAATGTATCCATAATCTTATCATCAAAGAGTTCCAGAAAAAACTAACCTTGGATGGATTTATTCTTTTTTTATGCATCAATATTGTTCAAGGCTTCGATTTTCATATCACCTTATGTCAACTTTATCTAATCAATAGTAGTTACAAAAGAATGTAATTCTATCAGAAGATTTTACCAATGAGATGTTTGACTTTGCTTTATGCACATTGATGATGTAGGACTTACCATCCTTGATTAGTAAGTATCAGTTGGATCTCCACATGAATATTCCATCCCTCATATACATGTAGGGGATTCCAAACACTTCTCCACATATGTCAAGGGGTACTACGTCCAATTCCACTTCATCAATAAAATCAACACTTACAATAAATTTAATATTACACTGTGTATTTAACTTTATCTATGCATCATTTTTTACCTATCCCAATGGATATTGGATAGGATGATCGTGAATCTATAATCCAAGATTGATGACCTGATCCACTACGATGATACTAGACTATGAATCCGAGTCAAATAGGGCATATATATTGTTCTTCTTGACCTGGATGTTGATGTGGAAGAGTTTGGTCATCTCCTTCTCTTCCTGGCGATGAAGGATACTCATATTCACCTCCTTCTTTACTAAAGTGCAGACAATATTTTCATCCACATCAGAGTTTCTTTCAACCTAATTGCTCAAATATATGGCTAGAATATTCTTTTTGTTTGCATCATTATTGTGGTTCTTCGGGTTCAAATATAAATGTAGTTTCCAACACTTCTCCTTAGTCTTTCCATTAATATTTCAATGGTTAAAATGGTTTCTAGGATCCTTGCACTGAGGTGCACTAGCTTCCATCTTCCTATCCTTTTCCCCTTTCCACTTCTTCTTCCCCTCCTTGGAAACTTCATTGTGCTATTTATGCTTGGAACCACTTGGAAACCATTTCTTGTGGCCTATGTTTTCCAAATATTGTGTCTCTACACATGCCTCATCCATTTTCCTTGGCTTGAAAATAATCACTTGCTTTCGTATATGGATATGTAGACCCCCCATATACTTAAGGAGTGCATCTAGGTTCTTGGGAGTGATACCCAACATTATGTCCATGTTTTTGAACTTGATGGTGTACTTCTATACACTTTGTCCTTGATTCTAACAGAAGTACTTCCATTGGATCCATTGGTCCTCTACATACCCGATAGGGTAGAACTGATACTTGATGAGGGTTTTGAAATACTCCCACCTAGTTACTAGCAGATCATCCTCCATCCTAAGTGTTTATGTATGGATTTCCAATTAGATTAAAGCATGGCCCTCTAACTTAAGTCTGGCAAATAATATCTTTTTTTATTCATCTATATGGTGAATGTTCAAATAAACTTCTAGTTGTTGCAAGCAATGATTCAATTTTAATGCATTGATATCACCTTGGTATGGATTTATTTCCACTTTTTCTACCATTTTCAATAAATATTGTGAATGGTTTATGATACTAGAACTCAGATACTCTTTCTTGGGTCATTTTTGCAACTCCTTTTCTTGGTATTCATTATCCCCCGGTTTCTCATATTATCCAATATCTGAGTTTAAGCCATCAAATTCTCCAAATTATTTGAGATTTCTTGCTAAATATGCCACAAGGAGAGACATATTGCAAGATATTTTAGTGACTTGGTCTTCCAACCTCACAAATATCTCCTTTGTTGGATCTCGATGGTTTTTATGAACAAAATTGTCGATCATAGTTAGGGCTCTACAACTTTCTTCCTAAACCAATTCTTCAATCCCTACAACTTTACACAAATAACCCAAAAAAACCTAATCTAATAACAATATGATGTGTAAACTATCGTGGATATTCCATTGGATATTTCATCACAACAAATCTAATAAAATACTTAAATTTGTACTGTGAAGGTTAATTTTCCTTTAGATCTCAGATTATTTAATTACTGTTTTTTTTCTTTAAAATGTATGAAATAGTTTAAATTAAAAAAATAGAGAAAATAAATAAATACTTACACACCATCCATAAATAAACACAATATATAAATTGGCTGCTCTACTCTCTTTTCATCAAATGCAAGTAAAAAGAAAGAGGCACTCTCTTTAGAGCTTCCTTTGAGAAAGTGACATGTATTGCTATTATATAATCTCTCATCCTCTAT
This sequence comes from Picea mariana, assembly GCA_032191745.1. NCBI lineage: Eukaryota > Viridiplantae > Streptophyta > Pinopsida > Pinales > Pinaceae > Picea > Picea mariana. The sequence goes on along the minus strand of JASDQU010754440.1, from coordinate 69,500 downwards.
TATGCTCTCAAAATACCACTCCTAGGTGATCTGCTCAACTATGGAACAAATACAATGCTAAATATTGGAACCCCTTTTGCTCCTAGTGGCCTAGTATTTAACATCACCTGATAGCCATCTAGGGGTAGGGTTTTGACTTACTCAACCCTAAATTGTGACAAGGTTTTGGATCTTATAGAATATTCTTGAAATTCCATACATGGCTATCCCTATATGCATGATTAATGGGGGTTGACATGGCATCCACTCGTACCATGGTGGTCAACATTGTAGGTAAACTTGTGGGAGGCATAACTTTTGCATACGATCTTCTATTGATGTGAATCTTTGATAGTTGGAAAGGTATCAATGTGTAGAATAGTTTCAAGGGGTATTATATAAATTTGATAAATATTTTACCCGATCATGCCATTCTATGCCTTAAAATGGCTCTGAAAGGTTTCAAACCCCAATTTTCCAAACTGGGACCTGCTATTAAAATGACCCTCCAAATTGATTCCTCCAATTTTTTCCAATTTGAAATAATCAATATAGATGAAAAATAATATAATGATCCAATAAAGATCAATCATTTCCTATCATTTTTTTCCTCCTCATCATCCAATTCCCTTGTAGGTGTGTGGTGTAATAGGAAAGAAGGATTGAACTTTAGTCCAATCCATTTGAGCTTCACCTTTCTTAAGGTTTCCTTATAAAATTGTTCCCTGAACAAAGAAACCTATAAATTTTAAGGAAAATGAGGCTTCATCCTTCAGAGGTCAATAAGAATCACATCCCATATACTTTTATAGGCTTGGAGTTCCTTTTTTCTTGAATCTTTGATCTTGGACTCATAGTGGAAAATCTCCCCTCTCTGTTTCTCCTCTAAGATATGCATTACCTCTTTGTTTGATGTCAGGGTCACATGGTTGTTGATTACTTATTATGAAATTATAATTTAAGCCTTCAAACATATATTGTTTCTCATCTCTTCCTCCTTATATTATTGTAATTTAAAATCCCTCATCTCCTCATGGTCAATCCAAGGGAACAATTCTCTGATTTGGACCTCTCCTACATAGGGGTTCGGTGACCACCTATAGGGGTGAGGTAGCATATAGTTTTGTAGGTAAAAATCATTCAGATAGGTCATTTCATCCTCATTACCTAATTGAAATGTTTCTATTAATTATTCTAGTAGTATAAAATCGACCAAGGAGTTGGATGACTATTCTATTCAATTGAAATTTATGCCATTGTTCTTTAAGAAAAAAAGTGTATACCTTGTTTGGAGGCTTGAAACTCAAAATGTATTCTAATAATTATACCATCTTGGAGATGGATGTTTTTGTCACTCTTGCTAGCCAATTCCTCTTTTTACCTGTCTATCTCATCCTTTAAACTCTATTGTTATTCCTCAAGCTATTTCTTGATGTCCATGTTCTACATCTTCATCATCTAAATTTTTTCTTGCAAGTTTGCCAATTGTTACCTAAGGTGAAATTGGTAAATACCTTCCATTTGAACACTTGAACCCTAGATTATTCTAACTCGCTCATAATATTTTGTATAGTTTTTATTGAATAATTATGTTCCTTCTTCTCCTTGCATCTCAATCAAGTTTTTGACAATACTAGGATCTTCTTCTATATTTACAGGTGTCATAAGAAGAGGAGTAATTACCAATTTATTGCCAATCTATGACCTAGTCCTATATCTTCTCTTAGATTCATTTTATCTCCTCTCTATGGAGTGGATTTTATCCTTTATTTTTAGAGGGTTATCAAGAGTCCCCATCCTGATCAAGGTGGAATCTACCTCCTAGTATTCCTCCTCCACATTTTTTCTCATTTGGGATTTCTTCCTCCTTTAGGTCTCTACTTTTCTTGTTTTTCTCTTCCTCCTAGAGTCCCTTTCGAGACTAGGTTCCTTGGCTACAACTATGAGAGATATGAAGTATTTCTTGCTCATTGTGATGAATTCTTCTCATGAGAAATTTGTAGGTTGTCTATCTAGGGAATCACATAATATTATTTGTATTATCCCATGGTGGATCAATGCTTGTTCTTTTACATTTTGGACATTAGTACTCATCTCCCTCAAATATTATAACAAGAAGTATGGTATAATGTGATTTTCTTTAAGTCTTTGATGA
>JASDQU010754439.1:13122-36871 GCA_032191745.1 Picea mariana | reverse complement strand
TAAAAAGTAAATTAATTCAATAATGAATTTAATGGAGAAATTAGAATTGGGTTAACCCTAAAATAAGGAAAGTGGACAAAGTGACCTAGAAGATGTTTTTAAGGAAGCTACTTGGAGAGTATAAATAAGAGGCAATGCTCTCTCATTTAAGACACATTTGAGCATATTGAATACCTAGAGGTGTCTGAGATAACCAAAGGATATCTAAGCCGAATTTATGAGGAAAGTGAAGAAAAGAAGGTCGGAATTCAAGGAAGGATAAATTATTTTGATGATGCTTTCTAAGATATGTTCTTTTTCAGGGCATCTCACCATTTTCGCAATAAGTTTTTTTCTAGAATGATTCAGATAGTGAAATTGATATTACATTGAGGAACCATATCCAAGTATATATGGTAAAATCTTCATATTGTGGGTCGTTTTATTTTTGGAGTTACATTCCGTGGAAAATAGGGTTTGTGGCTAGTCTTGAAACTAGTCAAAAACAAGTGTTTTGGGTAAAAACATCATAAATTCTTCATAACAGATCCAAATTCAGTAAGAAAAAATGTGTTGGTTATATTACAGTCTCTAGTATTATGTGTAATATTTTCATATCAATTAAACAAACATTTCATGCGGGGAACGCTCTACAAGGTCGCTCTCTAGAATAAGCCAGAATTCAGCAAGGTGTGCCATTTTTGCCATAACTCCTTTTCGAAGAGGTTCCAAGTAGTGACACTTGGAGGAATTTCATAAAACACAATGAAGAACATTTTGTATCAGTTTCAGATCTTTATTCATTACCGGTACAAAGTTATGATTATTTCAAGTTAGGGTTGTTGACTAATCCAAAACTAGTCTCGTGAGAATAAAGAAACGTTTGATGAAAATGCTAGTCTCTTGTTGTTAAAGTTAAGGAAGGTTTGCAGGTATGTGATCATATACACTAGTTATATTATAGAGATACAAATCATATTTGGATGATGAAATTGATGAGGGATTTTGGTTGAGGTACAAGTTGGGTACATGGTTGAGACAAGTAGTTGATGATGTTGGTACATATTGATGAATCATAGTTGATGAGTACTTGACACATGATTGGTTCATACTTGGTACATGGTTGGTTGCACTTTTTTATGGTATAGGTTGATTACATATTTTTTGGTACAGGTTGGTGCATGGTTGATGCACTTGTTTATGGTAAAGGTTGATTACAGGTTAATGTATAGGTTGATGCATGGTTGATGCATGGTTTAGGTTTATTGGTACATGTTTACAACTATATATCTCACAGTGATAGTGTGACAGTGGTTCCATCATTCTAATTCTACTTCAGGGCAGTTGGACGGGGAAAGGACAGGTGGTTGTAGCCACCTTCTGGTTATAGCCGGAGAACATAGGGGGTTGTAGCCTCCTTCTGGTTGTAGCCATAGAATTGGGTAGTTGGAGCTTCCCTCATGTTGTAGTCTGAGAAACTAGGGGGTTGGAGCCTCCTTCCAGTTGCTGCTGGAAAAAAAAGGAAATTGGTGCTTCCAATGAATGTAATTCTTCAAGACATATAAGATAAAGCATTCTGTGGTTTTCTCCTGATTTGGGTTTCCATGTAAAACACTGGTGTACTGTGTGTGTGATTTTTCATTTATTATTTCTTATTATTGGATAATAATTATACAATGATATAACACTTGGATTATTTGGAGAAAAAGGATTATAATTACGCTATTATTGATTCACCCCCCCTCTTAGTAATCCAACACTAGCAATATGTTTGTGACAGTCTTCAACAAGCTAAGCAACGTGAATTATCCAACAAGGGAAGCATCTCACCAAGGTTCAAGTTCAACAAACTCTCCCCCCTCTCTCGCAGAAAATCAATGCAATGCTAACCATTTCTTCCTAAGGAGGGAGGATTGATCTAGGTGGATATCGGTGGCCACCCACCTATTCCATTGGCTTGAAAAACAATTTTCCACCTTGGAAGTTTTTTGCCAGTTGTTCAGGTACCAACATTCTGGGGCTGTTTTGTTGCCCTAAATTGTTCTTATCGATTATACCTTTCCAATGGTGCATCAAGTTCCCAAAACGAATATTGTATGCAAAATTTATGCCCACGAGAAGTTGACGTATCAATTACCTCCATTGGGGCCCGCAAACCTTTTGGATTTTCATCTTTTGGGGTTAGGGTTTTGGATTTTACTTATGTTAAAAAGGACTTGGAATCCTCATTGTAATGATCTTCTTCTTGCGAATGCGAGTAGCGGACACATCTCTTCTCAGATATAATATGACACCATTTTAGTGAGTCTTTCACTGTGTATTTTTATAGTCTTTGTACATTTTCACTCATTAATAGAAAATTGTGTATTATTGTATCTCTGTGTTTATGTTTCCATCTCTGATACATTTCTATTATATTAATGGATATATGAGATATCTCTATAAATTTATTTATTATATCTCTGCTCTCATTTCATGCCGAAAATAAATCAAATCGAGCCGCCCTGGCCTAGCTTGTGCTGGCCATGTTTGGAAATCCTTTCTTTGGTTTCCTTTGAAGTATCAGGGAACCTATTATCAAAAGTTTCAAGTATGTTATATACAACACTTTTATTTATATCTAAGGAAAATTAAATTTATTGAATTCAAAATGTAATTTACCTTGCGGTACCAGTTGGTGTTTTTCCTTCTTTTCTCTCTAGAAACATGAAAGGAAGCTCATACCTAGGGTTCTTTTGAAAGCTAACCCTATACAATTATTTCATAGATTTTAAATATTGGTCAACTAAGGAGGTGGTTGCACTTTTATTGATGGTGTCTACTCCAAAGAGGCCTTCAAGATAATCCATAAGTTATTTATCGAGGTTGGAATTCTAGGAATTCTACCTTGTGCATAAGTTTGGCACAAAAATCATCAATTCCTTAGTGTCCAAGTGCCTATAAAAATGATCATTTCCTACACACAAAAATATATTATCATCAATTCAAAAATAATAATCTAGATCATTTATGTTTGAGATAGACAACATGAAACAATTAAAATATTAAAAACTACCTGGGAATCTTATTTGCTTTAATGGAAGTCCTTCCTCGTTGACCATAAATGTGCATAGAAGGGTCCTTGCATTGGTAACATGTCTCTCTCCAGGAAATGAAACCACATAATCCACATCATGAGGCTCATCTCTATCACCAACTCCAGATCCTGGTTGTGTGGTTTCTTGGGGGTGTGTGTCATGGCTCCCATCTAAAGGTGTGGAATGTGAAGAAATAAATATCCTGGAAGGTATATGAGGGCCCATGTCAGGAATATGTGGCATCTGTGCAATGCCAATACTAACAACACCGACCTGAATAGGCTCCAAATAAATCTATATAAGAAAGAAAATGTTTTTTCATTTAGATAATGTAAAAGTTAAAAAACAAACTTTCATAATTGAACTTATGACATAAAAAAATCACTTTAAATTATAGTTATCACTTTATATGTCCTAAGTTGTTTCATAACGAGTTTGATCCTTTATTTGACCTCAAGAGTTTGATTTGAAAGATTTAACAAGCAAGCAAGCTCCTTGTTCGCTTTAATGATCTTTTTTTGTATTATTACCATCAGTTCGGGGGATGGATACAACTCCTCCTCACTGGGTGAATCATGAACACCATGGCCCATAGACTAGGTATTTCAACAAAATAAATTTTATTTCAATTATATAAAAAAATAAAATAATTGATCGCCACACAAATAAAATTTTATAAACAAATAATAAAATTCACGTATAATGTAAGTCGTAATTGTTAATCATTTACATGTTCTGTAGCTGGCCCTTTTCCACGATCATCTTGCCACGTTATAATATAATTAGAAGATTGAAATATTTAAAAAATGGTTAAAGATAAAAAAAAAATTGATTGCCACACAAATAAAATTATATAAACAGATAATATAATTCACATTAAATGTAAATCGAAATTGTTAATCGTTTACATGTTAAAGATAAAAATATACATATAATTTAATAAGTAGAGGTTGCTTAAAGAGGTGTTGCATAAGTACCTGCACACTATTAGTAAATGTATTTATTCTATTCAAATGGTAATCCACTAATAACTCTTCCCTGAGAGCTATCTTTTTTATTGCACACACAACTACCCGATTCCCTTCGCGTCCCTCATATATGCAATTTGGTTGCTTCTTTATTGTCCCGTGTCGTGTGTTGTTTATAAACCCTGTGATATTGTCGAAATTTTTATGCCTTCCATCAGTATAGATATCCATTTCCTTATTTTTATTGTATTTTATAGTTATTCCATCCATGGAAAATATCCCGAGGCCATGCAGGGAGGATGGTGCAATGCAATACGTCCTATTGTTGACAATGAAGTCAGTGTCCAAATACATTTTTAACATAAGTAAAATCCAAAACTCTAACCCCTGAAGATTATAATCCAAAAGGTTTGTGGGCCCTGATGGGGGTAGTTGATACATCAACTTCCCAGGGGCGTAACTTTTGCATATGATCTCTGTTTGGGGTGCTTGATACACCATTGGAAAGGTATAATCGAAAATAACTATTTTCAAATGGTTCAGGCTAGGTCCTTGCTAGGTCCTTTAGCAGTCGTTTAGACCCCAAATCCCCAAAAAATGTCGTTTAGGGCCTCAAAACGACCCTAGAAGTTTGGAACCCAAAAAGCTGCTGAAAAAATGCCAATATGGAAAACTATTTTTCGAGCCCGTGGAATAGGTGGGTGGCCAATGATATCCACCCGAATCAATCCTCCCTTCTTGTGAAGCAATTGTCTCCATTGAGTTGAGTTCCCGGGGGAAAGAGAAAATCATTCGCTGAATCTGAATCTTGGTGAGCTGCTTTCCTTGCTGGAGTAGTTGTGTTTCTTAGCTTGTTGAAGGCTATCACGAACCTGCGACTGGAAGGTTTGGATCATTTTAACCAGTATAGTTACAGAATATGAATTTGTGTAGAAATAATCCTTGTGCTTTGTTGTAATCTTATCAATCTTCTTTTGTTGGATAGAAGGTGTTTGTATCGAGGCTGCATTCGTTGCAGTTTCCTTCTTTACACCTTTTGAACATATTATGAAGAAGCTTAATTTTTTAGTATGAGATAATATCTTGCGACACTGTTTAGGTGGAACAATAGTCGAAACTACCTTTGGTATTTTATAGAGATGACCCCCCAGAGAAATAATGACACTACAAGGTCGAGACTCATAAACAACATGGAGTTTCCACATATATGGCTGGCCCAAGAGAACATATCAGACATCCAATGGGGCAACATCACAGAATACATCATCCTTGAAGGGATGGATGTCGTATGAAAATCAACACTGCTAACTGACACATAGATATCGTCCCTGGTGAAGCCACCCGATGTTTTATGGATGCAGGTGTGGTGTTTTTGACAATCCCAACTATTTGATGACCTCTGCTAAGATGAGGTCCTTATGGATTCCATTATCAACAACAAAATGTAGTGGGGTCCCCTTCACCCACATCTGTGAATGACAAAGATGATCCCCCTCTTCAGGATCTATTGGTTCTTCTGGTTGAATTGTTGTGGTCACGACAATAGTAGTGGGGTGTGCATCGATGATCTGTCTTTTGTCAGTATTTTCTGAATCATATTATGAATTAGGGTTCATCTCCTTGTATTTATCTTGGCTACCAATGACTATTTTGAGCGACATTCATCGGTGTTGTGTCAGGGGAGTTTTTGGAAATCACACCATTTTCCAGTGTCCTTCTTCATCTTCCCGTGACCCTTCTTTTCTTGTGTCTTGGACTGGTTTTCGGGAGGCTGTTTGTTAGGTCCATCTTTATCATACTTTGGTTGTTGTGGATTTGTAGACATGAAATACCATTTGTTTTGGTGCTTAAATTTTTTCTCAATTTTAACAACATATCGATAAGCAACACCGAGTGATGAGATGTTCAGAAAATCCATTTCAGTTTGGATGTATTTGTGTAGATCCCCATGGTATTTCAAAAACAAATGTCGCTAGGAGTATGGAAGGTATTGGTGAACTCCAGAATTGCTTGGCCCCTTTCTTGCCACAGTGTGGTCTATCTCATATACTGGTCCTCATAGTTTCCAATAAGGTAATATTGTTCCTTTACCGCATCCACAAAAAAATACCAAGTGGGCTCAACCCCATATATTCTAGAATCATCTGTGGAACTTTGCTCCTAGTAGGTTTCCCACCAATGTTTGACATGGGGAAGAGCCTTCACGAGTGGGAAGGTGATCTTTCTCCTATCAGAAAAATGGTGAACAACGAAATAACCTTCTAGTAGATTTAACCATTTGTCTAGGGCATCTACATCTATCTGACCTTCAAATACGAGAATATCAAAATTAACCTGTACCTTGAAAGTAGAGGTGCCTCCAAAGTGGATTCTTGATGAATATGCTCCTTTTTTTATTGGAAGGAATTGAAGGATGTGGGAAAAATTATCCATCATTTTGTCCCTTTATCGTGTGAGAGCTTGCTCAAGCAACAGATTGATAGAATCTTATACTCCATCATTTTTATTTTTTTCTGGCATGGAGGGTTTGTTGGGCATGTGATATCAATTTTCCTCAAGAGAGATAAGTTCGAGACCCAACTTTCTATACTTTGAACTCGTCGGGGACATGCATTGAAAACTGATCAAGAGCAGCCTACTCTGATACCACTGATCCAGATTATTTTCGACACAAAATGAGAGCAGATATATAATAAATAAATGTACATAGATATCTCATATATCCAATAATATAACATAAATGTATCATATATGAAACCATAAACACAGAGATACAATAATACACAATTTTCTATTAATGAGTGAAAAAGTACAAAGACTGTAAAAATACAGAGTGAAAGACTTGCTAGAATGGTGGAAACTTATATTTGAGAAGATATGTGTCTGCTACTCGCATTCACAAGAATATGAACATTACAATGAGGCTCCAAATAAATTTTTAACATAAGTAAAATCCAAAACCCTAACCCCGGAAGATGAAAATCCAAAAGGTTTGCTTGCCCCAATGGGGGTAGTTGATACGTCAACTTCCCGGGGGGCATAACGTTTGCATATGATCGATGTTCGGGGTGATCGATACATCATTGGAAAGGTATAACTGAGAAGAACTATTTTCTACTAGCCCAAGTGAGTGCCTTTGGAAAACACCTAGGCCCCAAATATCCCCAAAAAAATTCATTTAGGGCCTCAAAACGACCCTAGAAGTTTGGAACCTGAAAAATTGTCAAAAAACTGCCAAGATGGAAAACTATTTTTCAAGCCCATGGAATAGTTGGGTGGCCACCGATATCCACCTGAATAAATCTTCCCTCCTTAGGAAGTAATGGTCTCCATTTCATTGAGTTCCCGGGTGAGAGAGAGAATCATTTGCTGAATCTGAATCTTGGTGAGTTGCTTGCCTAGATGGAGAAGTTGTGCTGCTCAACTTGTTGAAGGCTATCGTGAACCTGCGGCTGGAAGGGTTGGACATTTTTAACCATTCTGGTTACATGAGATGACTGTGTGCAAAAATAATCAATATGATTTGTTTCAATCTTTTCAATCTTCTTATGTTGGATAGAAGCTGCTTGTACCGAGGTTGTAGTGGTTTCATTGTCCCTCTGTGCACCTTTTGAACAAATTGTGAAGAAAATGAATTTTGTAGTATGAGATACTACCTTGCAAAGTTGTTTAGGTGGAACAATATTCAGAGATAACTCTGGTATTTTGTAGATATGACCCCTAGAGAAACAATGACACTGCGGGGTCGAGACTCATAAACATCATGGCATTTCCACATATATGGCTAGCCCAATAGAAAATCACAGGCATCCAGTGGGGAAAAATCACATAATACCTCATCCTTGGAGGGTTGGATGTCATATGACAATAGGACCTGTTAGCTGACATGAAGATCTCGTCCCTGTCGAAGCCACCCGATGTTGTATGGATGCGGGTGTGGTGTTGTCGACAATCCCAACTGTTTGATGACCTCTGTTGAGATGAGGTTCTTCTGGTTTCCACTATCAACAATAAAATGTAGCGGGGTCCCATTCACCCACATCTGTGAATGAAAATGACACCCCTCCTCTTGACTATATGTTGGTTCTTCTGGTTTAATTTTTGTGGTCACGACAATAATAGTGGGGTCTACGTCGATGATCTATCTTCTATCAATATTTTTTGAATTAGATTATGAATTAGGTTTCATCTCCTTGTCTTTGATCTCAGCTACCAATGACTATTTTGAGTGACGTTCATTCATCTCTGGATCCTATTGGAACCATTATTTGAGACCTATTCTGTTGGATTTCTCTCTTTGCCCTTATCGCATTCATACATATCATTTTTCAACATTTTTTTTTTCTCGTGGACCTGACCCCCTTTCAACACCCTTATTTAGGATTTACCCCATTGAATTCAACTCGTCGTCCTGATCATTGTGTAAACTTCACCCATAACCCATTTTCTGTGTGGCCCCACCCACCCATTTTTGGTTCCCTCATCATCATGGCCCATGCCCGTAGCCAAGACTTGGAAACTCACTTCAATACCTTGCACTCTAATTTCATAGAGACCCAACAAGAAGTGAGACAACTCAGTGCCAATATTTCCACCATCAATAAAAACATGCATTCCTCCATCGCCACCTCAATCGAGAAACTCAAACAAGACCTCAAATAAGACATTACTATCCAACTTGAATCCATCACTACAATGATATGCACCAATCTTCATATCCCTGCAAATCCTTCCTTATCTGAACCCCCTTTGCATACCGAAGGTGAAACTTCCTCTCATTCCCAGAATTTTCAACCCCATCACTTTCAACGTGACCTACGCCTTCCGCATGTGGATGTGACCAAATTTGATGGCTCGGATCCCATTGGTTGGGTAACTCAAATGGAACATTATTTCTGTTTGTACAACATTACAGATGAGTTGGCCAAACTCTGGTATGGTGTTCTCCATCTAGATCAAGAACATTGGCAATGGTGTCAATGGAGGAAAAATGCCCATCAAGGGTATGTTTCTTAGACACACTTTGTGGCAAAGATTTATGAATGTGTTGACACTGTCACCAACCATCTAGGCCATTTGACAAAGTTGAAACAATATGGCACAATGGAAGACTTTATAGCTACTTTTGAGAAACTAGATTTTCGTATAGAGGGCATGTCTGATGCCTTTTTCTGAGAATGTTTTATCAGTGGCCTCAAGGATGAGATTTGTGCTCATGGCTCGGCCTCAGAGTTGGGTGGAGGATACTAAAAGAGATAAGGAAGAACAACAGGTTGTCTCTTCTCAAAACCGAAAACCCTCCTTTATTCCTCTTACTAAACTAGTAAATCCCACTCCTCCTTCAACTCCACTAAAGTTTCAAAAATTGACTAGGGACGAAATGGCTGAATGCCAACTCAAAGGCCTTTTTTATAATTATGATGAAAAATATTTTCCAGGACACAAGTGTAAGGAACAAAATATTTTTATGGCCATCTCAGAGGATGTTTCAGAAGAGTATGTTGAGGCTCCCCTTGTGTCTGTGTCACCTGAATCCACTAACATATCCCCTCCACCAGACCCTCCCGAAGTAGAACTGGTCATTTCCATAAATTCTCTCACTGGCTTCTCTGCTCCCCAAACCCTCAAGCTAATTGGTTACATCAAGCATAGGAAGGTCATCATTCTTGTTGATAGTGGAAGCACACATAATTTTATTCATCGACAGATTGCCCAATAAACTAATTTGTATATCCGTGCAGTCAATAATTTCCAAATCATGATTGTCAATGGTGGGTCCATGAAATGTGGAGGGCGTTGTGAAAATGTCTGTCTCCAAATTGGTGAATACCACCTGAAATATCATATGTTTTCTATCGACATGGGTGGTTGTGACATTGTGTTGGGTGCATAATGGCTAAGGACTCTGGGTCCCATTCTCATGGATTTTAAGGAATTAACCATGAAATTCGACCAGGAGGGCCACCAATGTAAGTTCCAAGGCATCACTGTCGGTTCCCTAGATATCATTAGTTCCCATCGCATGGAAAAGCTGCTAAAAAAAGGTCATTATGGCATTATTTCCCAACTCCATGCCATACAAGCAACCAAGACACCCTGTGTGCCGCAAGACCTCCAATCCATCCTCTCTAAACATCAAGTGTTTTTTTCCACTCCCCAGGGGATCCCTCCTTCCCATGGTGTTCATGATCATTCCATTCCTCTTGTCCCAGGAAGTATTCCTCCCAATATGCATCCCTATCATCACCCCTTTTCCCCAAAAAATGAAATTGAGAAAATGGTTCAAGAATTGCTCAATGCAGGTATTATCTTCCCTAGTATGAGCCCCTACTCTTCTCCTATGGTCATGGTCCTTAATAAAGAAGGTTATTGGTGCATGTGTCCTGAATTCTGTACCCTCAACAGACTCACCATTAAAGACAAATTTCCCATTCCTATCATTGATGATCTCTTATATGAATTGAGTGGTGCCCAGTTCTTTACTAAACTTGATCTAAGTTATGGCTACCACCAGATCTGTATGAAAGAGGCATACATTCCTAAGAATGCCTTTAGAACTCATGAGGGAAACTATGAGTTTTTGGTCATGCCCTTTGGATTTTGTAATTCTCCCCCCACTTTCCAAAGCCTCATGAACCATGTCTTCTGTCCTTTTCTCCGTCATTTTGTCTTAATTTTATTTGATGATATCCTCATCTATAGAAAAACCTGGACATGCCATATTGCTTGTGTGGATCGAGTTCTCCATCTACTCTCTCAGCACCGAATTTTCCCGAAACAATCTAAATTTACTTTTAGTGCCTCAGAATTCGAGTACTTGAGTCATCTTGTTGGCAAGGTCGGCATTAGGGTGGATCCTAAAAATATTGAAGTTATGCAATATTGGCCTCATCCAAAGACTCTCAAAAGATTGCGTGGATTTCTGGGATTAACAAGTTATTATCGCTAGTTTGTTAAGAATTATGGAAATATTGTGGCACCTCTCACTGCACTCCTTAAAATAATTCTTCCACATGGACTCCAGCAGCTGCTTAGGATTTTCAAACCTTGAAGATGGCCATGTGCACCACTCCAGTCCTGACCCTTCCTGATTTCGCAAAGACCTTTGTCCTGGAATGTGATGCTTCAAGGAAAGGAATTGGCGTTGTCCTTATGCAAGAGGGTTGGCCTTTGGACTTTACCAGCAAACAACTGTCTAAGCAAAATTTGGGCAAATCAATCTATGAAAAGGAAATTTTGGCTATTCTCCATGTCGTGGATCTTTGGCACCCTTATCTATTGGGGCAATGCTTCCAAATTAAGACGGATCATCAAAGCCTCAAGTATCTTCTGGAACAATAAATTTCATCCCTAGAGAAACAAAAATGGGTGACTAAGCTCTTTGGATATGATTATGAGATCATTTACAAGAAAGGCAAAGACAATGTGGTTGCTGGTGCACTTTCCAGAAAATATGAAGATGAAGGGTCTCTTTTTTCTCTTTCCTTCATTGTACCATATTGGCTCCAAGTTGTTCACCAGGAATGGCTACACGATCCCAAAAGTTTGCATTTGATACAACAATTGCAGTACAATTCTCCAGTTTCCCCAAGGTACTCTTGGATCCATGATGAACGACGATATAAAGGTCGTTTGTATTTAAGTAAATAGTCAAAAATTGAATCCACGGTACTTTATGAGATTCATGTTACACCCACAGCTGGGCACTCTGGGTTTACAAAAAACTATGATAGGGTCAAACATTTTTTTTTCTAGGATGGTATGAAACAAGACGTTTGTAATTTTGTGGCTGAATGTGATGTGTGTCAACGAAACAAGGGAAAATAAATCAAATCTCTTGGCACACTACAACTGCTTCCAATTCCACCTGCTATTTGGTGGGATATCTCTATGGATTTTACTGTAGGATTACCTAAATCGGGAAATAAATCAGTCATCATGGTGGTAGTTGATCATCTTTCCAAGTATGCACATTTTTGTTCTCTTCAAAACCCATTTACAAAATCCAATGTGGCTCAACTTTTCATGGATCTGGTCTTCAAGCTTCATGGCATGCCACATTTTGTTGTTTCTGATCATGACATAACTTTCACCAGCAATTTTTGGTAAGAACTGTTCAAGCTACAAGGAACCAAATTGCATCTCAGCACAACTTATCATCCCCAGAATGATGGTCAAACTGAAGTTATCAACAAGTGTTTGGAAACATATTTGAGGTGTTTTGCATCGGAAAGGAAAAATCAATGGGCTCAATGGTTACCACCAGCTGAATGGTGGTACAACACTTCATACCATATAGCTACTTGCATGACTCCTTTTGAAGCAGTATATAGACAAAAGCCACCTTTAGTTCTCTCATATTTTCCAGGTGTCTTGAAGGTCCAGGAGGTTGACCAAACGCTTACAGTTCAAGAGGATATTCTTCATACCCTCAAAGATAATTTGTTCATGGCACATAATTGCATGAAGAAACAAGACGATCAAGGTCAATCTGAAAGTCAATTTGCAGAAGGGGATCATGTGTTTCTTCGACTGAAACCTTACAAGCAAACTTCCCTCAATGTTTACCATTTTCAGAAATTGGTGCCCAAATGTTATGGCCCTTATACCGTTCTCAAGCGTGTGGGATAGGTGGCCTCTCAGTTAGTTTTTCCCAATAATTCTAAGCTCCATCCTATTTTTCATGTTTCCTGCTTAAATAAGGTGATTGGAACTAAGTGCCAAACTCAAAACAAGCTTCCTGAGTTGGATAGAGAAGGCTCCATTTGGCTACAACCACAAACAATTTTAGACCAGCGTGAGCATTGTCTGCATCAGAGAACCATCAAGGAAGTGCTAGTCCAGTGGAAAGATACAATTCCAACAAATGCCACTTAGGAACCAACTACCATTCTACAACAATTTCCACATATCAAGCCTCGAGGACAAGGATGTTTTTCAGGGTGAGGACATGTTAGAGACCTAACCCTTCACGTAGGTAGAATAATATATTTCGATGTAATAAAGTTCAATATTAATAAGGCCTAACAATAAGGAAGAATAATTCCAATGTAAGAAGACCTAATAGAAGCTTCTGCTGTTAGAAGGATCTTCCTCTAGATGGTTCTTTAGATAGACATATTTAGTATAAATAGGAGTCGAGGGTATGAGAACTTTTGTCTTGGATATTATTGTAATAGAGATCTGCTCTACTGGAGGTTTCCCCCTCGAAGAGGCAAGTGAAAATTTATCTCAGTAATCAAAGTGCTCTTTATAATGTTATTCTGGTACCATTTTGGTATTATTGTGTTGATTTTCTGGTTATATTGTTGTTCATCTGCCATTTCTAGCTATTTATTTCTGTTCTTCATACTTTTTATATCTGGAATATTACAATTTCATAACCAAATTTCACTCGGAGTCTTTGATACCCATCTTGGTGCGCAAGGTATGGAAGGTATTGGTGAACTTCAGAACTGCTTGGCCCCTTTCTTTCCGCAGTGTGGTGTTGATGATTGAAATTGTCAACATAATTTCGCTCACAAAGTGTTGCTAAAGCCTATTATTATATAAGACTAAATAATGCTAGTAGGTGGGACCCCCTTGAGGTTGTGAAGATCAGATCTATTCATTTTCAATGTTATGATGATGTGCTACAAAGGTTCAAATGGTTGATGAGAATATGGTTGTCATTGATATGAGTTAAGCTTTGGGATGTTGTTCCTTCATGATACTACAACCTGCTATTCATTTATGGTATTCGTTCTTCTCGCACATGCACAACAAATATGTTTTTGAAAATTGCAGAAAGGCATTTTGAAGAAAAGCAAAATACTATATTTGATGCAAAAGAGATCCAGCTCTGCAATACTACATGCATAAAGTGTTTGTTGATTATTGTTAGACCTTAGATAACAAGGAAATGTCTATAAAAAAAAATGTTAAATTACATTTTTATATATATGCATATGTTGTATATTTTGGTGGCGCATTTTGGCAAATTGATAATACAATGGTTATGATTTGGTTAATGGAATCGGTAGCTGATATACATATGTTATAAACATTGGTGGCTCATGGGAGAAATGGCTTTGCGATTTTATGGTGATTATGCTATGGTTCAGATTGATGTTGATTACGCTATGGGTGATGATTCTATACATGATAATTTAGGTTGTATAGTGGTCAAGCAATTTATTTGAGTTATATTGAGGATATGAACATGGGTGGAACACTTGGCAAGGTAACCACGCGAATGTTTGAATTTTTATGTGGAACTTGGATTATGTTATGTTTTAAATGGTTGATATTCTCGATGCATGGGTTGATTAATGGTGTTAATGGGGGCTCATTGGCATTTACTATGGAGTAAATGAGATATGGGTGGAGGCAATGTGCATTTACTGCATGTCACCTTTACCGTTCCCGTTGACTGCCACCCTAATCAGACTACTGTTTGATTTGGCTGTTGTGTTCACACTCTCGACTTTTAGCAGGGTGAAACCACTCGGCCACCTCTCGTCTTAAGGTTTTTGATTAACAGATATGTCTATTTTGGCCATTCTTGACTTCACTCTAGTTATGGAATGTTTTTGGCTCAGTTGTGTGGGTTTGTGTTTGTCTTGAGTACTGCAACTTTGTGGAATTTTGGTTTTGAATTGAAAATCGATGGTTTTTCTTATAATTGTTTGAGTTCATCGGAGTTGGTGGTATTCCTAGGTAATAGATCTTTGTTACAACCGTGCTTGTTAAAAGGTTTTTTAAATCATGGCTGGATGGTTGTCTTTGCGATTCTTGGGCTTAACTAGAGCTCTCTTTTCTTATTATGCCCTGTCAAGAACTGTCTCCCGTTCACAAGCATCATAGTCGTCCTTGTGTGTACGCCTTTAGCCTCGAAGTTTCACTATGGTTGGTGACTTTTCTCCTATGATGGCTACTGTGAAAACCCTTAACCCTCCAGACTGGAGCTGCATAGGGAGTCTGTCGAGCCTATTAAATTGTTCTCGATTATTGTGGTCTATTACTTCGAATGTGGGATCACTCATTGATCGTATGGTGGTCCTGTTGGTATAGCGTTTTCATCACTGTCTTTGTGTTAATAGCATGAGCTTTACATTGAAATTTACACTTCTAAAAGTTCACAGTTAACAGCCTGATGTCAAATAACTTAGTTTTTTTTAATGGAAGGGCCTTTGCCCGTTTCGATTGGGTGCATGGGTATACATAGTTACCATGGCTTGTTTGGTTGATTGTGTTTTCCTTACCACAGTGGTGAATTGTTGGTTGATCTACAATCACTAGTATTTGTGCTTATGATGTTTTGGATAATGAATGGCATTGGTTACAAGGGTTTGGCATTGTTCACACATGTCACTTCCTGTAGATGATGTTTTGCAAAGTAAATTATTGGACTAGATATTCTTACTACATTTTTTGTCATTGGTAGACTAGGTTTGAATATGCGCAACCTGGTCACTTACAGACAACTTAATAAATATCCCATAATGATGTTTTGAGTTATGTTGTGGTCATATGTTTTTGTGTCATTACTGGAAATATTACACTGGGATTATCTCAATTGTGCACCATGTGTAGTATGAATGACTTGTTTTTACACTCAGTGATATCCACTGAGTTTCAAGTGTGTTATTTATTGCAATTTATTACCGTTGATGACATTCGTGTTGGATATTTGGCTCGGCTTTTAAGTCGCATTGAGTTGTTTTGTTTTATAGTGGCATGGTTACATGGTTTTAAAAATTTACTTCTGCATATCCCGTGTCTAAATGATTATTGTTGGTTGTATAGTCAATTTCCTTTTCAGGCATGGCATGTGAGGTTTTGATTATTTTGATATTCTATTGCATATATATATATATATATATATATATATATGGGAAAGAATATCATTACAAATCTTGATTGGCTCTATTACATAAGTAGTGACTTCATTATTATTTTTGGGGAAACATTAGTTTCAAATATGGATGTGGATTGGGGAAATGTATGGCAGTGGTGGATGTTAATGATTACAGATTGAGTACTATGTTGACTATTATTAAATGCAGAATGTGCAAATAAAGGGAACATAACCTCTTACAAATTGTGTGAAATACTTTTTTTTTGTAATGGCACTGTGTTGGATATTAATGGACAGTAAAATTAAGAAAATACATAGGAATTATTACTCAGTCATCTGATTGTTGGTTGATGCATATTCTTCTTCCTACAAAAGATGTTATGAATTGCTTGATTAATCTCATGAACAATAAATGTTTTTTTTCCCCTCATTATCTCATTTTCCGCTAATTACAACCCCCTCACATATCCCAGATTCATTTTGTTCACTCCCTTTTCTGATATTGATTACAGCTAAGAGAATTTATGTGTTAAGTGGATGAAGTGGCAGTGTCTTGAGTGGATTGCAGTAATGGTTTTTTGGGTTGATTTACAGTTGATTGTTTTTGTCATTGAGGAGTGAACATTTCTTATCCCCTTTCATTATATCATATTTTCTTTCAATAAAAACCCCTCACGTATCCCAGAACAATGTTTCACCCCCTGCTTGTTGATTAATGTTAGAACAATTTGTATGGATTGGATTGCATGAGCCTGATACATTCTGAGCCAAATATATTTCATATTTTTAAGGAGTTGTCATGCATGGTTATTTAAAAGACTATTTTCTAATTATTAACATATGAAAGATGATTTGTTTCAGTCGAGGAATCCATGGCCGAGGAAAACGAGGTAGAGGTAACTGGAACCGAGGCCCAAGAAGGCCTAGGTTCTCTATACATTTTGATGTTGATTCATAAGATCTTGGCCAATTGTTTCATGATGTATTCTTTAATTGGATTGGGAAAGGAATAGTCCAACCGAGGCCTGAAAGGCCTCTTTTGCAATCCCCTCAAGCCCCCAACATCCCTGTGTCTCCTCATGTATCTTTATATCCTGAAGTCCCAGAAAATGATGGGTGGCAGGAGATTGTTCACCCGACAGTCTCTAAACACCGTGGCTGGCCAAACTTAACTTTTCCTACTCCTCCACCTTTGAACCCCATTTTCCAAGATGCCCCTAACCACTCGCTAGTGAAATCCTCCCATGAAAGCAAGAGATTGAAGATTGAAGCCCACCAGGCATTTGATAAGGGAAAATATATTGCTTCCCCTTCCTCACCCTCCAATGACTCTGACAAATACGTGTGCATTTGAGGGCTGATTGTTCCCATTTTATTAGTGAGATAAAGCCTAAAGGCTTTTCCCAGCCCAAGGAAAATTCAAGGAAATCAAGAGGTTTTCGATTAACATGTATGTCTATTTTGGCCATTCTTGACTTCACTCTGGTTATGGAATGTTTTTGGCTCAGTTGTGTGGGTTTGTGTTTGTCCTGAGTACTGCAACTGCGTGGAATTTTGATTTTGAATGGAAAATCGATGGTTTTGCTTATAATTGTTTGAGTTCATCGGAGTTGGTGGTATTCCTAGGTGATAGATCTTTGTTACAACCGTTTTTGTTAAAAGGTTTTTTAAATCATGGCTGGATGCTTGTCTTCGCGATTCTTGGGTTTAACTAGAGCTATGTTTTCTTGTTCGACCATTGAAGGAACTGTCTCTCGTTCACAAGCGTCATGGTCCTCCTTGTGTGTATGCCTTTTGTTGTAGGAAAATCTCCCTGCGGACAGGTAGATTACCTCAAAGAGCTTGACCCTAACTCTAAGACAAAAAATGCTTAACGTGGACACTGACTTCCTTTCAAATCCATACAAACTAACACGTGAGAAGGAAGGAGAATAGAAGTACCTTTTTATTGTCGTTTGTCCCTGCACACTCCGAGTTGAGCTCCAATCCTTTTCTCCTCGACGAGTCCTGTAGACAAACAAGATAGGACCACTTCCTACTCTATTGATATTAGATTGAAAATAGATCTATCTATCAATGATAATTTCATGTAAGATCAGACACAAACTAGAAAGAAACAGGCCAAGCATTTCATATTAATGAGAATAACGACAGCAATACTTAAAATCGTAGATGTGAATGCGACAGCTTCGTCAAGTCCCCTTCATCTAACCCTTTCTCGAAAGATACACAACCTGGATAACAACAGCTTCACTGATCACTCTTCTTTGGCTGACTGTGTGTTTCCTATGAGATCATAGGTTTCATGCTAGCAATTTTTCCCCCTTTTCACCATCATAGAGCTTGTTTATATAGGTTAGGAGGAGCTTAACCTATTGAGTTATCTTTAGAAAAAGTTGAGGAACTCCCTCCTTAGATCAGGGATCTCCTGATGGAACCAAGAATTAGAATGCAACAACCTTCTAAACTTGAAATATCCTCCCCTTATTCTCCTCAACGGGCCAACTACTACTTCAGATTAGGGAACGCTCCCTCGAAATGGGCATCAGAGCGTTGTAGCACTCCTTAGGAAGCTTGAGGGGAGAACCAGTGCTCCAAAGGTGGATAGCGCTCCTTTAGAGGGGCAGACAAGCATTATAACACTTCCTGAGGCCTTATAGGGGAGCGTCAGTGCTCCTAAGGCTGATGTAGGGGAGCACTCACCCTCAAAACCCTTGTTTAAGTGTTCTTCTCAGGTGATAAGAGTTCCTTGACTTTAGTTTAACAGTTTCCCTTCTCCAAATCAAGTTTATGAGATGTCTTAAGTTCCTCCTTAGTTTCGTCCTTATGGCAGTATGCTCAAACAATGTTTGCAACACTTGTGACCAACTTGCGACACTTGCGAAAGTTGTAAGGAAGATGCGACACTTATGACAATTGAGAGGAACATGCGACACTTATCCAAACCAATCAAAAGAGGAGTGAACTAGGTCTGAAAAAATCAAGGGGTAGAACAAGGTCAATGAGGAGAAATCAAAACAAGAAGTTTTGATTTGAGGCTATCTCCCCAGTGGAGTCACCCATTTTTGTTGTAGGAAAATTTCCCTGGAGACAGGTAGATTACCTCAAAGAGCTTGACCCTAACTCTAAGACAAAAAATTCTTAACGTGGACACTGACTTCCTTTCAAATCCATACAAACTAACACATGAGAAGGAAGGAGAATAGAAGTACCTTTTTATCGTCATTTTTCCCTGCACGCTCCGAGTTGAGCTCCAATCCTTTGCTCCTCGACGATTCCTATAGACAAACAAGATACGACCACTTCCTACTCTATTGATATTAGCTTGAAAAAAGATCTATCTATCAATGATAAGTTCATGTAATATCAGACACAAACTAGAAAGAAACAGGCCAAGCGTGTCATATTAATGATAATAACGACAACAGTACTTACAATCGTAGATGCGAATGCGACAACTTCGTCAAGTCCCCTTCGTCTAACCCTTGCTTGAAAGATCCACAACCTGGATAGCAACAACTTCACTGATCACTCTTCTTTGGCTGACTGTGTGTTTCCTATGAGATCATAGGTTTCATGCTAGCAATTCTTCCCCCTTTTCACCATCATAGAGCTTGTTTATATAGGTTAGGAGGAGCTTAACCTATTGAGTTATCTTTAGAAAAATTTGAGGAACTCCCTCCTTAGATCAGGGATATTCTGATGGAACCAAGAATTCGAATGCAACTGCCTTCTAAACTTGAAATATCCTCCCCTTATTCTCCTCAACCAGCCAACTACTTCCTCAGATTAGGCAGCGCTCCCTTGAAATGGGCATCAGAGCGCTGTAGCACTCCTTAGGAAGCTTGAGGGGAGCGCCAGCGCTCCAAAGGTGGATAGCGCTCCTTCAGAGGGGTAGACAAGCGTTATAACGCTTCCTGAGGCCTTATAGGGGAGCGTCAATGCTCCTAAGGTTGATGTAGGGGAGCGCTCACCCTCAAAACCCTTGTTTAAGAGTTCTTCTCAGGTGATAAGAGTTCCTTGACTTCAGTTAACCAGTTTCCCTTCTTCAAATCAAGTGTATGAGATGTCTTAAGTGCCTCCTTAGTGTCGTCCTTATGGCAGTATGCTCAAACAACATTTGCGACACTTGTGACCAACTTACGACACTTGCGAAAGTTGTAAGGAAGATGTGACACTTACGACAATTGAGAGGAACATGCGACACTTATCCAGTTGAGTAATTTTGACGTGTAACAGAATGCCCCCCAAAGTATGAAGTTAGAAGATGTGAAATGATAACTGAAATGATTTGTAGACGTTCAAGCAAGGGTATAGACTCAAAGAACCTGACGGAAGCTGCACACAAACATCCAACAAATATCATGACATATTTCAAAACCCACAGCAGGCATACCTATGCTTGGGTGATCAAGACTTGCAAGATATGGCCGCTATAGAATACACTGCGGATCCATAATTGTATTGATATAAAGGTATAGCCACCGAAGATACAATGTGGATCTATACTCTGATGACTCGGACTGATCGTAGCCACGAAGAATACACAGTGGATCTACGAGATGACAAGACATATCCATCACCGATACAAAGTGGATCTATGTAATAGTGTATTTGTTATTTGTCCAATAGAAACTCCTTCGCAACCTGGGTAAAGCATATCAAAGTGGTCACTTAACCCAGGGTCTTCTTACCAATCCCAACGTGGTATGATTCTAACCATGTGAATAGATTTCCTGATGTTGAACATGGCAGAAACCACTTGATTACTGGTCAATGGTGTGAACCGTTAACAAGTGCGAGGGAGATCAACATTAATTTCAATGATTCCCAAGGTACCTTAGTACATTCCAATGAATGTGAATAGATGAGTTGAGGTTGAACACCTGTGGAATCATTCGATCAGAGGTCAATGATGTAGACCTACTGTCGAACGTGAGGAGGCCTACCATTGAGGCATGCAGGTCCCAAAGTACTAACTGGTTTCTAAGTCTGATTCCTGGATAATGTGTTGAAGTCGACAGGAATAGACTCGTCGAGGGAAGGCCTTGATGTATCCACCATCAACGACATGAAACATACATAGAGATGTAATTGGTGGATCAAATGGACATGGACTGACACAGGTTTTGAGGTAGGATATTTGGGATGGCTAACTCTAGAGGCGGATACCTCCCTTGAACACTGAGGCACAACAACAAAACATGACATGGACCAACACTATGCAATGGATACGGTGACTTGTGTCGGGTGACCCAAAGGAGTGAAAGGAAATCAAAGGATTGGCTCAGTGCAGAGGTTCAATGGATTATGATATGTGCTAATGACAAAGTGTCGTGTTCAAGGGCGACTCTAAGAATTGCTGGATGATGTTCTCAAGAGACTGCTTAGCTTGCTCCTTTCAATTTTTCTCCCATCCAGATAGATGAGTACCTCTTTTTGATTTAATGAGCTCGAGGAGGATAACACATGCTCAATATAAGTCACCTTCAGTAAGTTCCTCTTCCTTTGTTTAACGAACCGGAAGAAGTAAGGGTTCGGTCCCATGTGGGGCTGTCGATGTGTGCTTTAAAGAGTCCACAGATAGAAAACTCAAAGGTTTTTCGAGATTATAGAGTTTGGAAAAACACTTAAAAGAGAACTCTCTCAGTTCCTTTTTCGTACAGTAGTCTAACGAGACCGAAAAAGAGATAAACTATCCCTCGAAAGATGCCCTTTCTGACCTTTTAACAAGTGTGAAAGGAAGCAAGGTCACTCGACAATATTTTCATATTTAGAGAGTCTGAAAAGGGTTTAAAGAAGACTCCAGGGGGGTTCCTTTTTCATGTGTTCGTGTATCTGTACGGGTCCGAAAAAGAGATAAAAGTTTACCCGGTTACGTTCTCATATTTTCGAGCTCGAGAACGAACTAAGACTATGCTCATAAGTGTGACAAGGTAAATAATCCATCAGAACTGCCAGGAAACCTGCGATGTCAAAAATACAAACCAGAGGTTTAGCGAAGCCATTATGTTGTTAGAGAAACCCAAAAATGATTGTACCTTGTAAAAATGAAAATTTATAAATAACAATACAATGAAAATTCCATTTACCATTTCATTTTGCACACGGATTTTGGAGTAGTGGAGATTCTCGTTTTGAGGGGGATCTTGCTTTGTTCGTTGTCGGAGCTATGGTTCACCGTTTCACTTACCGTTTGGACCAGGTAGATGTCCATCTCTTATTCTTTCAAACACATGGTTTCACATTCATTTTAATAGCATCATTTAATTTAAAATATGAAGCCCTAAATTGCCCAAAAAGATCAAAATCAACCTCTTTTAAAAATGATGGAAAAAAGGGGATTTTTTTGCAAAAACATTTTAGAGGGTAGCCAAGATGCCAACACCCCAATGGCTGATTGGATGGGTTGTTTTTGGCAAAGAACCCACGAAAAATCTTCCAATACGCCCACGCAGCCACAAAGAAGTCGTTTTGATTTTTTAAACGTTTTTATTGTTGTTTGATGAATGTTAAATGGCTAAGGAAGAACGTGGTGATTGTAAAAGAGGGTGTGATCATTTTAAATGATGTGGGAATTTAGATTTCACGTTTTAAACCGCTTTTAAAAATTGCCGAAATTGCCAAAACGTTGAAATAATGAATTTCTTTATTCTTTTGTTTTGTAGGTGGTTTCGGCGACCATGATCGAGTGGAAAGAAAGAGAACATGAGATGGATGACTTAGCCACCTTGCAGAGTCCTTACACACGGGCCGCATTGCGATCTTATGGCTTACTAAAGTTCTTTGAATTGCAAAAAATGAAGAAAGAGATTTTATTGCTTGAGCATATGATCGGCCCATGGGATGTTGCAGAGAAAGGATTCCGAATTGGCACACAACTTTTAACCATTGAGTTAGAATATGTGTATTTTTTGACTGGCCTCTTAAAAAGAGGGGTTCCCATATCTTTCTCTGGACAGAGGGCGCTAACTGATCAAGTGGACATGTATCTAGCACGCCACTACATCCCAGGAGAAAGACTGGTAGGGGGTAGAATCCCTATCAAGGATATTCGAGAGCTACCCCTCCGGTCCATACTGTTTGTCATCATGACCATGACGGGCAACACTAGCATGCATCTAACATCAAGATCGCAGGTGGCTTATGGTGTTCAGTGTTTGGAACCAACACTGTTCAACTGGAGTGCAGGGTTCCTTCGAAATGTGAAGGAATAGGTTTCACGGTGTAGGACGGGACATAAGCATTTTGGTTATGGCTCATTTCTGGTCTCATTTTTTCTAGAGCGAATCCCCCAGATGCAGCCTTAGATAGCACTGGCGGTGCGACCAATGGATGAACCGAGGATGGAGAGGTGGACTAGTCTGTCTCCAAGGCTAGTATCGAAGTCAGAGTTCTGTTTCACTGGCGATTTCTTAGCCTGGCTAAGATGGCAGTATCTCTGGATAGAGGACTTCCCTTATGCTGAGGTAGATTTCCGCGGGAGCATGGATTTGATTTTACCTGCGGGGGAAGACTGGGATGTGTCAGGTAAGAGACTGAGCCATACCTTGTCTAGTTTTTGTTTTTTTGAGTTTTTGATGTATATATATTTTTTTGGGTATGTAGAAGAGTTTTAACAGATGTATTGTTTTCAACATGCAGACAAGGGAGCAGTGCACCCGACTGATATACCGGTACCAGGACATCGCGGGGGCATTCTGGTTGCAGCAGATCCGACAGTACCAGTGATAGGTCTCCGGGTGGTTGAGAGAAACCTCCAAGGCCTCACGATGGGAATTCCTCCTTTACGGAGGGGGGAAGTGCCTTTACATCTGTAGAGGCACACTGTGGGAGTACCAGAGAATATCAATTCTCTATTGAGGCACGTAGTGCACGTGGTGATG
>JASDQU010754439.1:0-12864 GCA_032191745.1 Picea mariana | reverse complement strand
TTTGTGATGTGTTTTAATTTACATGTAATGTACAATTTTGCTTTCCTTAACTCTTATATGTGGGCAAGATACCGATCCATGATATAATTAGTTAATGAATCCAAAACACTATTAAGTTCTCTTGGAATGTGTCTATATTCAATGTAATTGAACATTCGTTCAAGATGACGAACTTGTAAATGGAGACGTAGAAGGATAGGACTACGGATAGCATAGATACGGTTGATTTGATAGACCATGAGTTGGGAGTCTAAGTAAATAATGATACGAGAGATACCTAGAGAGGAGGCTTGGGTCAACAGTCCAATGACAACGTGATATTCTTCCATATTGTTGGTTGCTAGTCCTAAGAATATACCTCCTGAACTCACCACCTCGTCAAATTGGTAAATAACCCATGTTGTCGAAGCAATGTTCCGGGTATGTCAACTAGCGCCATCTGCGAACCCAAAAAAGATAGGAAAGGAAGACATCATCTGCGCATGAAAACACAAGCAAAGTCATGAGTGGAAAAGGTAAAGACTCGAGCATGCAAAAGAAATAGACACACCAAACTAAAATACAATAATGTACAAAGTATAGATACTAGGTGATCTAGGCATAGTACTTTTTAAGGTAAAGCCAGTTTCGGGGCTTTCCCAGGGAAATTCCATCATGATCTACTAGTTCGTAAGCACCTCTGTGTAGAACACGCTTCATGATGTAAGGATTGTGCCACATAGGTTCTAACTTTCTTGTCCCCAATTTATCATGAGCTTGGTCATAAATGAGGACTAAGTCTCCTTCTGCAAAAGTCTGAGGGTGGATGGATTTTTTGTATTGATTCTTAATTCATTTTTGATGTGCCTCATTAACGAGAGCAGCATCATGATGTGTTTCGTCTAGCTTGGATAAATACAAGAATTGTTATTCTTCAACAGAAGTATGGGGCAAGAGTTCTACTTTCAGTTTGAGTGATGGAATCTCACACTCGATTAGTAGGACGGCTTCAATTCCATATAACAACTGGAAAGGAGTAAATCCATTTGAGGTTTTCACAGAAGTGCGATAGGCCCAAAGAGCGGAGAAAAATTGTAAATGCCACGATGTCTTGTTTTCCCCTATCATGCGTTGGATCATGGTTTTTAGGACTTTGTTGATGGCCTCAACTTGTCCGTTAGCCTGAGGGTAGTAAGGGGATGAGTTTTCATGGAGAAAACCCAATTTGACATGTAATTCATTCATCATCTGGTTTTTGAAGTGTGCACCATAATCAGTGACAATGGCACGTGGTACACCAAAATGAGTTATGATATGGTTGAAAAGAAACAGAGTTGCAGTACGACCATCATTCAGGAAGGTAGGCATAGCCTCAACCCATTTGGTGAAGTAGTCGACGACGACGATGATGTAACCGTACCCCCCGACTGAGGTAGGCTTACACTACATGAAATTGATACCCCACTTAGCAAAGGGGCCGATGGCGATAATGGGGTGCAGTGCAATAGGGTGGGTGTGTGCCTTCTTGTTAAAGACTTGGTAGGGTGGGCATTTTTTGATGGCCTCAATGCAATCTTTGAAAATCGAGGGCCAAAAGTAGCCAACACGTAGGATTTTTTGGGCTGTGGCCATCCCGGAAAGGTGACTGCCACAGGCTCCATGGTGACAATCATTCAAAATGCATTCAACCTCCTCGTGAATCAGACTTCGTCGAAGGATGGTGTCAATACCACGGTGATACAAGGTGTCACCGATGATGAGATAACGACGAGAGTGGTGACGAATGCGTCGACGCTCTTCGTGAGAGATGTTGGGCTAAAAACATTGGGTTTGAAGGTAGAGGAGAATGTCTCCGTACGAAGGATCGGAGGTGATGATGAGGAAGAGAGATTCATCGGGGAGAGAATCTCTAGGTTGAATGTTTTCATCGGCATGAGGGAGAGCACAGATAAGCTCTGCAAACACCAGGGATTTTTTGGCTTTGTCTTTCATAAACTCAAGATTGAATTTCTGAAGAATGACAATCCATTTTGAATATTTTCCCCCAAGTACTTGACGCGTCAAGACATGGTACATGGGGTTGGATTCTGCGATCACCATGGTGGTGCATAATAATATGTAAAGGCGGAATCTCTAGACAACAATGACGGCTGTCAGAGCCAGTTTCTCGACATGCGAATATCGGAGTTCGGGTCCAGATAGACTCTTGCTCAAGTAGTAAATCACATGTTCTTCATCGTTGGGGTCCTCCTGAACTAACACCATTGCAATAGTGGAAGTGGAGGCAGCCAGGTAAAGGATACAGTCCTTTGTGTACTCCAGAGGGTGTAACAAGGGAGCGTGGGTCAAGGCGTTCTTGAGAGCATCGAATGACCGTTGGGCAGTGCCATCCTAGATGAAAGGGGTGTTTTTCTGCAGTAACCGTATGAATCCTTTAGTTATCTCAGCGTAGTTGCAGATGAAACGACGAAGGAATTTTTCTTTGCCTTGCAAACTTTGGAGTTGGGTTAATTTGGTAGGTGGGGATAAGGCTAGAATGGCCTTGATCTTTAAGGGATCCACCCGGATTCCGTCTTTGGAGACAATGAAACTGAGGAGGTGACCGGATTCGACAGCAAAAATGCACTTGTGGGGGTTCAAGCGAATACGGTAGAACCGACATCGAAGAAAAATCACCCACAAGTGATCAATGTGATCAGATTGATTGGATGAGTGGGCAAGTAAATCGTCGAGGTAAGGCTCTGCGATATGCCTGATATCATGGAAAGCGTATGACATGGCCCGCTAGAAAGTAGCACCAGCATTTTTGAGTCCAAATGGTAACTTTCGATAGGCGAAAGTCCCCCATGGGCAGATAAAGACTGTCTTATGTTGATCAATAGGTAGGATTTCAATCTGGTTGTATCCAGAAAATCCATCCATGAAAGAGAATATTACGCTCCCTGCGCAATTATCGATGATTTGGTCGATGAAGGGTGTAGGGTAGTTGTCCTTGGGACAAGCTTTGTTGAGATCTCGATAGTCAACACAAACATGGATGGTCCCTTGTTTTTTGGCAACCGGAACAAGGTTGGAGACCCATTCTATCAAAGGGATGGGATAGATAAAGCCAGATTTTAGAAGTTTTTCAACTTCTACCTTTACAGCTACGATTTTCTTGGGATGAACCGGGCAAAGATTTTGTCGAACAGGTTTCACGTCAGGGTAAGTTTTGATTTCATGTACAACGATTGAAGGGTCGATCCCTGACATTTCCTCGTAGCTCCAAGTGAAGACATCACAGAATTCTTTAAACAAAGCGGTGTAAGAGACCACATCCTCAAGTGTGCAATTAGCACCAAGGTTAATGTTTTCCATGACACCTTCTTTGATCGAAATATCAATAATGATCGTAGTAGAGATGTTACCCATGTTCCCTTCAGAGAGAATATCTTGTGTGAGGATAGGAGATTGTGGAGCATTGGTAACATCGGGAGGGAAGACAGAGTGTATGTCTTGGTGAATTTCTTCCAAAGGTGGAAGAAAAGAGGATCGATGATGGTTATCATCCCAAGGCAGATCGTCAATGCTAAACATTTCCATAATTGATTCATCAGAAGAAAAAATTTGGGAAATGTAGTCAACGACAGACGACAGGGAATCCAACCATGAGGGCACCGAGTAGGCATCAGGTGCCAATAAGTGTGAATTGTTGGAAGAGGAAGAGGCAGATTGAATAGCTACGTATGCGGCCTCGGTTGGGCTAAGTGGCATAGTGTCACCGAGCACATCGAATTCCAGAGGACTAGGTACAATCCAAGGATCATATGATTCCAAGAATTGATAAGGCATAGTCGAGATCATATTGACGACGACAATATGATGCGCGGTAGGTGGAAGTGGTGTAGGGAAAGTAACCATAAGGCTAGAATATTTCAATAAGCCAACACCAATGCTTTCATACGTAACTGGGTGGTCTCCCAAAAAAGGAATGTTGTTGGTGGCAGGGATGCGAGCATCAGGTGTACAGAAATCAAGTTGATCGACGGTGACAATTTTTCCTTGATGGGGGAATTATACACATCAAAACATCGACGAGGCGACGGAAGTCATAGTGTAGAACCAACTTCTTCCAAGTAGTAGGTTGTAATCGAGGGGAGCATCGACCACCTCGACATCAACGGTAATAGTTTTTCCGCCCAACTGAACGGCTAGGGATTGTAATAATCCATGAGGATGAAAAACTCGTCCATCAAAAGCGTGTAACATCGTAGGGTATTTTTTAATGGAAGGTGATTTTAAGCCTTTCCAAAAGGCTAGAGACATGACACAAGTAGAGGCTCCCTCATCCAAGATAGTTCGGTGGATTTGTTGATTGTGAACAACAACTTTGATTTGGAAAGCTAGCTGGTGGGAGAGTCGCAGTTGATGGTCATCCATATTAAACGTGAGGTTATTCAATGACTCAAGATCAAAAGCGTCGATGGCAGCTAAGAGCGTTCTACATTGGCTGGGACATTATTGTAGAACTTCCAAGGTGGACATAACACACGGGGCTTGGGCCAAATCTTCTACAATATTGTAATTTTGGGCAGTCCGTGAATTAGGATTGAAGGTAGATTTCTAGATGGTGCTCTTAGGAGGGTGTAAGATAGAGTCAAACGAAGTTTTTTCAATCTGAAGTGGCCCAGATGGAGGGCTAACAGACGGAGGATTAACAAAGGATGGTAACAGGTCTGGTGAAGAACCGTTAGCAGTCTTCGGCTTATCAGGTTTAACTGGTGTGTCGTATGTCGCAGTGCGAGTGGTTAGATTAACCCCGTTAAACATGTAAATGTGGGCACTTGCCGAGGCCTCATCATGGGATTGGTTGTAACTTCCCCCTGTAGTGGGGGCTTGGGCAACCAAAGATTGTTGCTGTGGAAAAGGCTGAGTAAGCACAGCGGGTTGTGAATTTCCCTTGAAAAGTTTGGCCACTTCATCGTGATGTGGGCAGTCTCGAGTGTAGTGATCGTCACCACAAATGAGACATGGGAATTTCAGTTTTCATTGTGGTTGTTTTCTGGTAGCAGGGGTTTGTGGTTGATTTTTTGGTTGTTAGTTGTTATTGTTTTTCTTTAGTTTATTTCTCGCTTTCTTCTTTCCCCCAAGTTGTTGTGAAGGGGTTGATTGGACCGCATTCACCTCAGAGACCTGATTTTGAGGGGGGGTAGAAGAGGGTACAGTCGGATTGGGAGAAGCTATCGAAGCAGGCCGCTGAATTGTTCCAGTCGATTGGGTGGTAGATTGGGTTTTGACAGTGCCAATAACTCCATCCGCATGGGAAGCAGACGATGGTTTGTATGGATCATTAGTGGCATGGGTAGCATTCGGTATCAACTCGTACAGAGTACTGGACTGTGAATAGACTAAGTCTAAGTATTGAGCTCGGGCGATAGCTTCTTCCTCAGTGACCACACCACCCATGGAAACATCACGAGCGATCTGGGGTAACAATGATTTAGTGAACCATTCCGCTAACAATTGGTCAGGAATGACCACTTTGATTATCCTTCGTGATCGTCTCCATTCATGAATATGATCGGATATATGTATGGAAGTTGTCTAACGAAGGGAGGTTAATAGTTCAGTACCCGTCTTGTATCGAATGGGTAGTTGAAAGTGTGTGAGGAAGGACATGGCGAGGGAGTTGAAATTGTGAAAAGATGCGCGTGGTAGTTCAATATACCATTTCACTTTGGAACCTGTAAGTGTTCGTTAGAAAAGATGAAACGAATAGAATCGTCCATGAGGGAGTTGGATGAACCCCACAAATGGAAAGTCATCACATGGTTGTTTGGGTCTTCTCCGGACTATCCGTCGAATTTTGGGATATCAGAAGGAAGTTTAGCTGGAATAGCTGGCCAAACCGGAGAATGATAAATAGGATCATTCATTAACCGAGACAAGTCTGGAAGGTCCAGGGTAGCTAGAAAAGGTAGTTGTCGGTTAACCTGTGGGTAATGATAGTGTGGCATGGGGACACCAGTGGGGCCAATCACTAGGTTATGTGGATAATTATAACTAGTGGGCCCTCTTGTATGGGGTTGGTGTTGACCAGGGTACACAGGATTTGAGGTGTTTTGAGAAGCATGTGTGAGAGGAGGATAATCGGATGGATTTTGAGGGTTATGGGATGGGTTTGGCATTTGTCCATAAGGAGGTTATTGCGGAGTCTAATAATTTTGTCCTGCCGAGAACTGTGGGTTTCCTGGGAAAGGGACGTTCCATGGATTAGGTGTGGCAGACACATTTTTTCCATTTGGTTGATGGTAGACTCCGAATTGAGGTTGCCCCCCAGCATGAGGATGCCCCCCAAATGGAATTTGTCCTCCAGTGGGAGGATGCCCCCCATATTGAGGTAGAGTTCCCAGAATTTGAGAACCAGATGTAAATGACTGACCAGTGCCACCGAGCAGATTAGGACCACCAAGACCGGTCCCTCCGGGTTGTTGGATAGGTATGGAACTTCCTGGTACAACTTGGGTAGTAGTAGCTTGAGTAGTAGTGGAAGTGAAAGCATTCAGTGCTCTATACCCAAAAGGGAGTGTAGGTCTTGGTGTTATGGGTGTGCCAATCGCAGCTTGGTTGACCACCGCATAACTGGCGGGAATAGTCGAAATGTGAGGGACTATTGTGGAATGGGCCGTCTGGAGAGGAAGAGTAGACCTTGGGCCAACAGACGATGTGCTTGGAACAACGGGCGGTGTGGCCATAAAAATGGTGGTACTAGTAAAATGGTTTAGGGGTACGGTGTAGGAAATAGGTGCATCGGCACCCATCCCTATTCCATAAAGATCTTGGACCAGGTGCGGTGGACTTCAAACAATGTCTGCGTTCCAAAAAGGGTCATCGGCTAAAGGGTTTTGATGAGACCCAACCGGAATGTCAGAAGGATTGACGATGACAAATTCACCAACGGGATTCAGTTGGAGGACACGTCGTTCATATCCCTCCGGAATGCGGAAAGCTTCCGGAGACTTTGAAACAATTCGAAAATTCTCCAAAGGAGTGGGAACTTCTTCCTGGGAAGTTGTAGTATCTTGAACCTCGCTCTGTTGAGGAGATTCCTTCGTAGAATGAGGGGGTAAAGGGGTGTTTCCTTCCATATTTTCTGGAGGAAGTCCTTGTAGCCTCTGCGAACGGCGTGGAGGGTCGATGTTGGCGAAAAAGAGTCGACGAAAAAGATCTATGGCCAACTACCGAAAAGAAATAGCATACGCTAATAGAATCTAAGAATCACAACCAAGCAAACAGAGCCTTCTTTCGATGACCGTACTAGTTGGTGATGAAATCCAACATCACGTGATCAAGTCAAGAAGGGGCGGGGATAGGGTGGAATAGTTACAATGGCAACTTGCTTAACAGACTTATGCCTTCGTGCAAGCTTCCACGCAGTAATTGTGGATTTATGCTCCAAGGAGCCCAAGTGAGTTTGATCAATGTCTGCTCCAGGTACAGTGATACTTCCCTTCATTGTCACCTTGTGTAAGACCCTAAATATTATGGCCACTAAGGTTACCAATTCGCAGTTAGCGCTTGGGCGGGAACAGTCGACAGTCCGATCCGAATGTACGCGTAGGGTATCAAGCTCGAAATCAACTAAAAGGATTCCACGCAGTAATTGTGGATTTACCTTTAAGAGACCCCCATAATACGATATGACCACCACAATCAGTTGAACCACGGAGGGATAATCTCCGTAACTCACCCGAATGAGACCTCGTACGTAACCCCTGTGTGAGAGGGGGATCCCAGGAAGACTTATACGATAATTGGATTTGACTCTCCCTAACTCAGGATTCTACTGTTTGTTTTGGAAACTTTGGAGAGTTGTGCTCATAGACTAATCCAAAGTACTAATCCTAGTCTACTGTTGGTGGAGGATCCTAGAAAAGAAAAAGTTCTAAGTAATTTTTAATTAGCGTTGATTTTATAGCTGTTCTTTACTCAAAAGGGGTGCATGGAAGTGAAACAAATGGAATTATGACTCAGTCCCAAAAATGCGTCAAAGATGATAAGCATTCATTTGTTTTCGATGAACATATACCTAAGGGAGAGAGAGATTTCTTTCCACTAACAAGCACTAATAACGAATGTCCTCAAACAAATTTTCTTCAATCAAATCTTGATGTGATGCTAAAACTTTTGATATGCCTTGTAACATACACAATCAATCATGAAGATGCTTTTTATTGTTTGCATATGAATAATGATTAATTCAACACAATGCTCGTCTTGCTAATTATCTTTTTGGATGAATGGAAATCAGACCAACACAAGAAAGAATCATACAAACAATACACCCTCTCGTTGTGATCAAAACAAGAAGCGAAAGAAAAGAAACAATCAAAGAGAAATCAAACTTCACATCCAAAAGAAAAAGTCGAAGAACAATGATCTTAACTAAAACCAAATGAAAAGATATGTAGACCTTTGATGACCTTCACCAACTTTTTTCGTTCAGTCAATGAGGAGAGAAAGACAATGCATGGGTTTTAAACTCCAAATGGCAGAAAAACTCAACAACAATAGTGAATAAGGCTACAAAATCCAAACATCAAGATGTTTGTTCTTCAAGAAAAATACAGATGTCAAAGCTGGAAAGAAGAAGGATTGACTCACAAGGTTACCCAGCAAGAGAGACACAGAGGAAAAACCCTGAAAAAATAATTCTAGAAGGTTTATTGGCCAAAAGAGGGCTGGCGCTCTGTTGTCAAGGACAAGGAGCGTTATAGCGCTCTGTGTAAGGCTATTAGGGAGCACTGGTTCTCTGTGAACACAGGGACAGGGGCACCAGGTTCAAAAAACTCCCAAAGGTGTCAAAAATCCAAAAATTGTAATTTAATCTCAATAATTAGGCTGAGTATGATGGGGTAGAGAGCCAATTAGCTCATGAAACCAATCAAAAGAGGAGTGAACTAGGTCTGAAACAATCAAGGGGTAGAACAAGGTCAATGGGGAGAAATCAAAACAAGAAGTTTCGATTTGAGGCTATCTCCCCAGTGGAGTCACCCGTTTTTGTTGTAGGAAAATCTCCCTGCGGACAAGTAGATTACCTCAAAGAGCTTGACCCTAACTCTAAGACAAAAAATGCTTAACATGGACACTGACTTCCTTTCAAATCCATACAAACTAACACATGAGAAGGAAGGAGAATAGAAGTACCTTTTTATCGTCATTTGTCCCTGCACGCTCCGAGTTGAGCTCCAATCCTTTGCTCCTCGACGAGTCCTGTAGAAAAACAAGATACAACCACTTCCTACTCTATTGATATTAGATTGAAAACAGATCTATCTATCAATGATAATTTCATGTAAGATCATACACAAACTAGAAAGAAACAGGACAAGCGTGTCATATTAATGAGAATAACGACAACAGTACTTACAATCGTAGATGTGAATGTGACAACTTCGTCAAGTCCCCTTCGTCTAACCCTTGCTCGAAAGATCCACAACCTAGATAGCAACAACTTCACTGATCACTCTTCTTTCGCTGACTGTGTGTTTCCTATGAGATCATAGGTTTCATGCTAGCAATTCTTCCCCCTTTTCACCATCATAGAGATTGTTTATATAGGTTAAGAGGAGCTTAAACTCTTGAGTTATCTTTAAAACAAGTTGAGGAACTCCCTCCTTAGATCAGGGATCTCCTGATGGAACCAAGAATTAGAATGCAACTACCTTCTAAACTTGAAAGATCCTCCCCTTATTCTCCTCAATGGGCCAACTACTGCCTCAGATTAGGTAGCGCTCCCTCGAAATGGGCATCAGAGCGCTGTAGCACTTTTTAGGAAGCTTGAGGGGAGCGCTAGTGCTTCAAAGGTGGATAACGCTCCTTCAAAGGGGTGGACAAGCATTATAACGCTTCCTGAGGCCTTATAGGGGAGTGCCATCACTCCTAAGGCTGATGTAGGGGAGCACTCCCCCTCAAAATCCGTGTTTAAGAGTTCTTCTCAGGTGATAAGAGTTCCTTGACTTCAGTTAACCAGTTTCCCTTCTCCAAATCAAGTGTATGAGATGTCTTAAGTGCCTCCTTGGTGTCGTCCTTATGGCAGTATGCTTAAAAAACGTTTGTGACACTTGTGACCAACTTGCGACTTTTGCGAAAGTTGTAAGGAAGATGCGACACTTACGACAATTCAGAGGAACATATGACACTTACCCAGTTGAGTAATTTTGACGTGTAACACCTTTAGCCTCCAGGTTTCACTATGGTTGGTGAATTTCCTCCTGTGATGGCTACTGTGAAAACCCTTAACCCTCCAGACTGGAGCTGTATAGGGAGTCTGTTGAGCCTATTAAATTGTTCCCAATTATTGTGGTCTATTACTTCGAATGTAGGCTCACGCGTTGGTCGTATGGCGGTCCTGTTGGTATAGCATTTTCGTCACTGCCTCTGTGTTAATAGCATGAGCTTTACATTGCAATTTACACTTCTAAAAGTTCACAGTTAACAACCTGATGTCAAATAACTCAATTCTTTTTAATGGAAGGGCCTCTGCCCATTTCGATTGGGTGCATGGGTATACATAGTTACCATGGATTTTTCGGTTGATTGTTTTTTCCTTACCACAATGGCGAATTGTTGGTTGATCTACAATCACTAGTATTTGTGCTTATGATGTTTTGGATAATCGTTGGCATTGGTTACAAGGGTTTGGTGTTGTTCACACATGTCACGTCCTGTAGATGATGTTTTGCAAAGTAAATTATTGGACTGCATATTCCTACTACATTTTTTGTCGTTGGTAGAATAGGTTTGAATATGTGTGGCCTGGTCACTTACAGACAAATTAATAAATATCCCATAATGATGTTTTGAGTTATGTCGTGGTCATATGTTTTTGAGTGATTACTGGAAATATTACACTGGGATTCTCTCAGTTGTGCACCATGTGTAGTATGGATGACTTGTTTTTACACTCAGTGATATCCACTGAGTTTCAAGTGCATTATTTATTGCAATTTATTACTATTGATGACATTCGTGTTGGATATTTGGC
Source organism: Picea mariana (assembly GCA_032191745.1). Classification (NCBI taxonomy): domain Eukaryota; kingdom Viridiplantae; phylum Streptophyta; class Pinopsida; order Pinales; family Pinaceae; genus Picea; species Picea mariana. Next base: position 1,859 of record JASDQU010754439.1, on the reverse strand, counting down.
TCGACTTTTAAGTCACATTGATTTGTTTTGTTTTACAGTGGCATGGTTACATGATTTCAGAAATTTACTTCTACATAGCCTGTGTCTAAATGATGATTGTTGGTTGTATAGTCAATTTCCTTTTCAGGCATGGCATGTGAGGTTTTGATTATTTTGATCTTCTATTGCATATATATATATTTGCATATATATATATATATATATATATATATATATATATATATATATATATATATGGGAAAAAATATCACTACAAATCTTGATTGGCTCTATTACATAAGTAGTGAATTCATTATTATTTTTGGGGAAACAATAGTTCAAATATAGATGTGGATTGGGGAAATGTATGGCAGTGGTGGATGTTAGTGATTACAGATTGAGTACTATGTTGACTATTATTAAATGCAGAATGTGCGAATAAAGGGAACATAACCTCTTACAAATTGTGTGAAATACTTTTTTTTTGTAATGGCACTGTGTTGGATATTAATTGACAGTGAAATTAAGAAAATACACAGGAATTATTACTCAGTCATCTGATTGTTGGTTGATGCATATTCTTCTTACTGCAAAAGATGTTATGAATTGCTTGATTAATATCATGAATAGTAAAAAAAAATTTCCCCCTCATTATCTCATTTTCCGCTAATTACAACCCCCTCACATATCCCAGATTCATTTTGTTCACTCCCTGTTCTGATATTGATTACAGCTAAGAGAATTTATGTGTTAAGTGGATGAAGTGGCAGTGTCTTGAGTGGATTGCAATAATGCTTTTTTGGGTTGATTTACAGTTGATTGTTTTTGTCATTAAGGAGTGAAAATTTCTTATTCCCTTTCATTATATCATATTTTCTCTCAATACAAACCCCTCACGTATCCCAGAACATTGTTTCACCCCCTGCTCATTGTTAAAACAATTTGTATGGATTGGATTGCATGAGCCTGATACATTCTGAGCCAAATATATTTCATATTTTTAAGGAGTTGTCATGCATGGTTATTTAAAAGACTATTTTCTAATTATTAACATATGCAAGATGATTTATTTTAGTCCGGGAAGCCATGGCCGAGGAAAAAGAGGTAGAGGTAACTGGAACCGAGGCCCAAGAAGGCCTAGGTTCTCTATACATTTTGATGTTGATTCATAAGATCTTGGCCAATTGTTTCGTGATGTATTATTTAATTGGATTGGGCAGGGAATAGTCCAACCGAGGCCTGCAAGGCCTCCTTTGCAATCCCCTCAAGCCCCCAACATCCCTATGTCTCCTCATGTTTCTTTATAGCCTGAAGTCCCAGAAAATGATGGGTGGTAGGAGATTGTTTACCCGATAGTCTCCGAACACCCTGGCTGGCCAAACTTAACTTTTCCTGCTCCTCCACCTTTGAACCCCAGTTTCCAAGCTACCCCTAACCACTCACTAGTTCAATCCTCCCACGCCAACAAGATATTGAAGACTGAAGCCCACTAGGCATATGATAAAGGAAAATCTATTGCTTCCCCTTCCTCACCCTCCGATGACTCTGACAAATACGTGTCTACATGGATGCATTTGAGGGCTGATTGTTCCCATTTTATTAGTGAGATAAAGCCTAAAGGATTTTCCCAGTGCAAGGCAAATTCAAGGAAATCAAGAGGTCACAACAACAACCAAAGAAGGCTTGCATCACCGACTGGAAAATATGGCTTTTGAATTTTATGTTATTTATTATTTTATGACAGTGGACTTCATGGATTTTGGACAACATGTTTTATTTTGGATATATGAGTATTATTTTGAAATATTTTCAAATTTCATGAGCTAAAATTGCCAAAAGTAAATGTGTTTGAGGGGAGGCACAAGGGGTGTGTTTCCTTA
>JASDQU010754438.1:15153-37464 GCA_032191745.1 Picea mariana | reverse complement strand
GGCTGCGTAGATCCTTCGCATTTTGTTGCCCATATCTTCCACTTTTTCAGCTTGCTGAATAGTTTGAACAGTTCTCGCTTTATCTTTTCTGTGGGGGCAGTCTTTGTACCTATGGTTTCCTTTACAACCCCAACACTCCATAGGTGGCAGTCTTGGCATCTGCTCACTCCCTTCAACTTTCCTGGGCTCTCTAAAAGATGACTGTCCGTGGGGACTGTTTTTGAAAAAGGGAGGCTTGTTTCCCTTCTGCCTCTGTTCTTTCTTAAACCTCTTCTAGTCATCCCAAGCCTTCCGAAAGGTAGGCTTTTCTCTTTGTTGTTTGTATAAGCATTTATCCCTTCTTATGGTTTCTTCCATGGTCTTAGGATCGTCATATTGAATCTTGTCACCAATGGAAGGTGGTAGTCCACTCAAATACCTCTGAATTTTGACAGCCTCGTCTTTGATGAACGGAACATACTTTAGTAGTTCCAAAAAACTTCGTTCATACTCATCAATGGTCATGATGTCCAACTTGAGTTCGAAGAACTCCTTCATATTTCTATCATAGTATCTTTTGGTCAGGTATTTCTTCTCGAAATACCTCTTAAACTCCTTCCACGTGACCTCTTTCTCTCTGATGTATTGCACTTCCACCAACTGATCCCACCACATGGATGCTTTTCCTTTCAGCTGGTACATTGCAATTCTTCCTTCTGCATGGGCAGAATAATTTTGCAATTGGAAGTATTTCTTCATACCCAACAACCATGTTTCGGCATCTTCTTCCTTCTTATGTTCACCATCAAACGTAGGCGGTTTAATCTTGTTGATTTCCCCTTTCAATTCATCCCTTCCAGATTTTCGGTGTTTTCTGGTAGGGGACGGGCTTGAACTACTGTGTGTCTCCTTGCCAGAATGCTTCAGGGAGAGACGGTAATGTCTTCTACCACTCCTCGATTTTCTTCTACTCTCAGGGGTTCTGACACTTCTTGATCTTCTTGTGTCACTCTCTTTTTCCAATTTCTTTTCTATTCTTTCCAGGCTCTTCAACATTTTTAAGTTGAATTCACCCTGTCGATCCTTGATTTTCATGAGCTTTTGGCTATCAGTTAGGCGAGCCTGGGCATCTTTCTACAATTTTTCAATGAGTTTCATCATGCGTCCCTCTTTATCTATCTCTTTTCCATGCCCAATAGAGTTTGTTTGTTCGACTCCCAAGTTGACATCCTTTCCTTCTCTTTTGTCTTCTGTTTCGGAGGCAATCTGCACCTCTTCCAATTCCATACTTGGTGTCAGTTTTCAGCTATCCTGACACTTGTTGAACTCTACACACACAACGTACAGTCAACCGAATTTTGTCAGGCCCTTAAACCTTCAAGAAAACTTACGACATTCATAAGCCAACGTGAACAAGAAAAACATTTTGACTTCATAAAGTTTTCTAAGCTCTATCCGGCTCTGCAAATTCTGAGACTTTGGAACTTCAGAATCTCGGTCTACGAAGATCCAACAGTTGAATCTTCGTAACCAAAGTCACCCTTTCACAACTCACGGTCTCACGAGTTCATGAGTCAAAGACCCTCGACTCATTTCCTCCAAACACCAATACCCAAGATGTGATACGGGTATGGCTCCCTCCTTGCTAGTGCCTGCTACACATGACCATAGGCTAGGGCTAAGTGCTAACACTTCCTCGCCAACTTGTGACTTCACGAGTTGGAGTGTTGAGCCTTCGTGCTCCTCCTTTGTGAATTTCGAAATTGTGAATTACTTTATTCTCCGGGCCCACAACACAGTTGTTTCCCTTCACCACAGTGGCACATGGTACATTCAGGAGGGTTCACGTCACCTTCAGTGATGTCTTTTGGTCCCACCACTCTCGCCTGTATTCTCGACTCACTAGCACGTGGTACACATTCATGCGCCCACATCCATTCCAAGCAAAATCCAACGGTTAGGTCCCCTCTGAGATCTATGGTGAAAATCGTTTCGGTGTTTTGGGGTTTTCAGGCATCGGGAGTTTGTGCACCCCACATCTCGAACTTCCATCTACCGAAATCCCGAAAAAAAATATGATTTACTCCTCCACTGAATCGAACGGTCAACTCCCTTCCTACAGTCTACGGTGTAGATCATTTTGGGATTTCGGGTTTTTGGGTTTTTGAAGGTGTTCACCTCCCTCACTTCCCATCTCTCGACTTTGCGAAATCTGAAAGGTTTCACAACTAACTCAAGCACGGATCCACCAGATCTAACGGTCGAGCCTTCCTCCCAGATCTACCATGTAGATCTCCATGGTTTTTTGGGTTTTCGATATTTTGTGTATCGCAATTCCCACACTCCTATGTATTTCAAAAGGGATTTTAATCCCTGCACACATTTTCTAGATCTAATGGTCACGAGGGTTCACCTTCCCTCTTGAACAGATCCTAAGGCTCCAGCACTATTGGTGTGGAGTCCTCTCTCCCTTTGGACATAGACCACACTGGCTACGGTTTCACACACCGCTATACCTCCTGAGCTTACCAGGGTCCAAAATTGGTCCTCTAGACACAATCTCTCCTCACACCCTCGGTCCAAAGACCACTCAACTGGCCCATCTAAGCTTAGTGTTGAAACCTTGGCTCTGATACCAAGTTGTAGCACCACTTTTCACTCACTACTGTGTAGGTGTTACTACGCGGAATAACAACATTCTCACTCACAATTAATCACATGCATTCAAAACAATTTAAACACATTCAACACAGAGTAATCATACGATTTACTGCCATAATCAACAATTAATACTATTTAACATCAATTCATATACACAGCAGAATACATGATGATTATAATACACAGAGATACAGAAAAATAATTAAAGCATCATCTAGTACTTATCTTTGAACAGTGGTAGATTCTACCAACCAAGTGCAGGCCTTCCACAAACCTCCCAGCCTTAGACTGCACTTCTCATCTGCTTAACAGTGGGTCACCCCCAAGCTGGGACTAAGCTCCACCCCAAGATAAGGAATCCTAAGCTAGGTTGAGGTTATAGGGAAACAACACACAACCACAAGGATGGGATTCTCTCCCAGGAACCTCTCACGCTCATTGCCCATAGACCCTCATTCCCCACATACTTGTTTCACCCCAAGAGTATACACCTTCTCTGTCACATGGAAAGTCCTTCGGCTGCTAACCTCCCTTGCCTTGGGTTACAACAACAGGCTGGACCAGAAGTCTTTGGGCTCTATGGCAGCTACAAGGTTCCTTCCAGGAGTTCTATTCTTCCTCTGTACACTCTCTCTCTTCTGGAGAGAGTGTTGCTCCACTAGCCAACAAGCCACACACAGTCTCACACTACGTGGCCACAACAATCAACAGGGAAAACTGATGCGGCTTTCCTACAGGCTCAACAATGTCCGAATGGCTCACGGTCATGACTTTGGGATAGAGACCCCACAAACAAGCTCGATCTCAGATAGAGGATACACATGGATTCTCCAGATGAACACAGGTTTTTCAGTTCAGAATATGTACGAGGTTTTTTTGCAAAGGTTGGGATCAGTCGTACTGCTTAGAGGACGCATGCACTCAGGCCATCGGGTGGAATGGAGGAGAACCCCCATCATGTCTCATATTTGCCATTTTATTTGCATGGGTCAGGGCTGACACTTGTTGCCCTGGAAACTACATACATTTACCCAGCATGCATCACCTTCCTCATGGTTAGGAACTTAGGATAAAACATGAAATGCTCATGCCTTTTTGGAATAATATTAAAATATTATTCCCAAGGCTGAAGCCCCCTAGGCTTAACACTTAGCCCCTTTTCCCACCTTCCATCCCCTAATCCCATGCCTTCTCTGTGGAAGCTCCGTCCCCCTTCACTCATTCATCATGTTCGGTTTGCACCTGGCGGTGTTTATAATTTTTTATTAATTTGTTCTGCGTGATTACATATACAACAACAGGCTCCTAGCCTTCAACACTTAGGTTCCCTAGCCTAACAAACACATGAGCCACCAGCTTATAAAAACTTGGCTCACCAGCCTATAAAACATAATTACAATTCCTTTCAGAACATGATTTACAGCAGGGCTCGACCTTGGGGGCACTACAACCATGACATCACATCACCACTTCCCATCACATTTATGATCCCCTCCACATTAGTTTCCACTTGTGTAAGCATAATATTGTTATTAAACTCGTAAAACACCTATAAACCTTGCAATAAATTCAAATCTCATGCAAGATGACAACATTGAAGAAAGATTTACATTGATTGAACTAGCAGGACAATATGTGGTGAAATTAAGTAAAAACTAATATTCCAAATTGTAAATATCGACAGTAGTGACACCTATTTCCAAAGACAAAAATAGAGAAAAAGGATATCAAGTAAGAAAAAATAGTTGTATTGCAAGGACACACTAAACAAACTTGGGCATGAGGATCAAGAGTTTCAGTGGTCAAAGGGATACAATTACTACAAGGCTCTTTATTCAATTAAGAAAAAGATGAACTCAATTTGGACTTCATGCATAACATTAGTTGGTTGCATTCCAGAAGTAACATATTTCAAAGAAGTTGTTCAATGGTGTGCAAATAAGTTCAACTCTGAGAAAAGAATGATTCAACTACAAGGACATCAACTCATTTCTTTAGCTCCTTCAATATTTTCTAGAATGTTACAACTCCCTACATATGCCTTGTGGTTTAAAAATGAAGAGGCTAATGAATTTATGAAACAACATAGAGGAGGGGAGAGGTTTCTAAGAAATTACTTGGTCGACCAAGGCGGTAAACCTAGTATTTCCACGATTGAGGTAGCTTCACTAAAATACCCATACAGAGAGTTTGCATGGTTGTTTGCTTGTATTATTGGTCTAGAACCTACTACATATATTTACCAAGAAATATAATGAGATTCAAATAGATATTTGAGGCCTATTTTTCAGGATTTGTCCAAAATCAATTTCCTTCTTTAGACACTAACTTTGGGAACATTTTCCGAGAAACTGGAGATGAATTTTAAAAATATGGAGTTTTTTCTTCAAGAAAAGACTCATTTAGAAAAAAACTCTCTCAACTTTACAAAAACTATCACAATTTGAGAGATTCGAATAGATATTTAAGGCCTATTTTTTAGAATTTCGCCAAGTTATTTCTCGCAAAATTGCTTGATCAATCTCATATGCTGTTTTTTAGGGATATTTAAATCAAGTATTTAGATACTTTGAGGATTTTTTGCATCCTATATATGAATATATAGGATCCTTATGCCTTTTTTAAGAATGGAGGATAGGTTTTGACCCCTATTTTCAGTACTAGCTATAGTAGTATATTCAAAATAGATTTGTCCTAGATTTGAAGTTTCAGTTGAAAGATCTCATGGGGATGATCACCAATTCAAATTCTTCCAGTTGAGAGATCTCATGAGGATGATCACCAATTCAATTTTTTTCCCTTTATTTATGGATATTATGGATAGATTTCACTCCCTAGAAGGTTGTAATGTGGTTAATAATCATCTTTCTATATAAACCATGAAGAAAGAGGTTGGAGGGGGGGTTGGAAGTGGAGATATCAAAACTTTGTTTCTATCCATAAGGACTAGAATATGTTTCATTTTGCACTAATTTAAATGGATATATGATGGTTAGATTTCTCTTATGTCTTCTATTCTTTCTTGTCTTACTTGAATGTATGTCTATTTTTTGCAAAATGCAAAATTGATCTTTTTTGTTTAGGATATGAGTCAATGAAATTTTTGTTGATTACTTATTCATTTTGATGCAGGAGCATATCCAACATCAAGCGAGCTAGCGTGGAGACAATCGTACAACTGAACAAGCGCCAGCACAAATTTTGAAATTGCCTTGAAGTTGTTGCGCAATCTTAAATGAAGTCATTTAAGAAGAGGCACACTTGTGTAATGTAAATGGAACTTGAGCCTTTAGCTCTCATCCTTAGTAGGTAGAAGGCATTTAAATTAGTTAATGAAGGTAGATAGAAATTAATTCTAGATTAGACAATTTTAGAGCGCAAGAGGGAAACGGGATATAGACACCCTCATTGTGTATCGTAACATTATTGAAGATTGAAGCATAGGAGCAAGAGCATGCAGAGAGCTGTGTAAGAACACCCATGTACATATATTTGGACAAATAAAAGAGTTTGATTCAAATTCATGGTTTTTTGTCTGTTCTTTGTGTATTGATGTTGAATGATATGCTCATGAATGTTTGCTTCCTGTCATACATTTGCTTTATATGTTGTGTATATGATTTCATGTTTTGAGTTTGAAGTCTGAAAGGAAGAAGGAATGAGTTTCAATTGTTTCTCTGTCTAAGCCAGAGTTCCTGCAAGGAGTGCAGTTGAAGTGTCCGCAAGGAGTGCGTTGACGAAGGGCTCAAGAGAGATAGATTTTGTTCTCATTTCCGCAGAAGTGCAGACAGGCATAGGAGTTGTGCAAGGAGTGCGCAGGTCGAGTGAAGCCTCAGGTTTGCGAACCTAAGTGAAGAAGTTTAGAGACTACTGCTACAGGTGTGCGCAGAGTAGAAGGAAACTCAACACTTGAAAGTGACTGAAAGTTGTGGCAAGGAGTGCGCGCAAGAGTCTTTTCTAAGGCTCGAAGTTATAAGAAAGCTCAGGAAGGATAAGGCCTTCGAAATTGTTGAAGAACAACGCAAGGGATGTCGCAAATGGAAGAATTAGGAAGGCGTCGCAGTTTGCGCCACAGGTGTATAAGTTCCGCGGAGGAACACTTGGTCATTAGCAGAAGTTGCCAAGGAGGAACAGACGGTCGGTATTCTCCGAGGAGGATTTGCGACATCCCATGAGCCGTTAGATCTCAGAAGAAGAAAGGGAGATATGGTGAAGTATTCCCAAAAGGTTCAAACCTCAGGAGGGGTAGGATCATTGATCCGAGCCACAAGGGTTGTCGGATTTACACGTGGATTCATGCATCAGGGTTTCGCGGGTGGAAGTCCCATGAACATCGCAATAGGAATCGTGATATTCCAATACGCGATATCCTAAAAGGCTAAGAGAACAGTGTGGGGCCACAAGGGTTAGAGAGGTGGATAGGTGGCACACCATTTCGAGGGTTTATTGTGAGAAGTCCTGAAACATTTGCATTAGGATTCGCGATACCATGAAATCTGAAATCCCGACAAAGGTGAAGGGTGTTGAAAAGTCAAACTCATGAGCGCATTGGAGTTTCGGCATATCAGGATTTGGGGGTCGGTAAAGCAAGTTGCTCGACATTGCGAGTGCCGAAATCACGATAGGGAAAATCCCAATAGGAGAGGGAAAGGTCAGCGTTGACTAGTCTCGGGTTTCAGGGATTCGAGAACCGAATGCTCTGATACCAAATTGATGCCGACACCCTCTACTCCTCAACCCACAAGTCGAAAGTCCACGTTAGCTCAAGATCTTTCTTTTCACATGGCCCGAAGAAATATAAACGGTTCTTCTATTTCCCTATCGAGAAATATGCACCCACAACAATCCTCGTGGGATCCCCCTCTTTACAAATCGGGAGATCGGACATCGCGACTTCGCGAGGTTAGTGGTCGAGCATTGGACTCTGAAATCCCCGAGTGCCGATACAGTCAACGCTGACCTTTCCTTCTCCTATTGGGATTTTCCCTATCATGATTTTGGCACTCGTGATGTCGAGCAACTTACTTTACCGACCCCCGAATCCCAATACGCCGAAACTCCAATGTGCTCACGAGTTTGACTTTTCAACACCCGTCACCTCTGTCGGGATTTCGGATTTCACGGTATCATGAATCCTAATGCAAATGTTTCGGGACTTCTTTCCACGAACCCCCGAAATGGTGTGCCACCTGTCCACCTCTCTAACCCTTGTGGCCCCACACTGTTCTCTTAGCCTTTCGGGATATCGTGTATCGGAATATCTCGATTCCTGTTGCAATGTTCACAGGACTTCCACCCACGAAACCCCGATGCACAAATCCACGTGTAAATCCGACGGCCCTTGTGGCTCGGATCAACGGTCCTACCCCTCCTAGGCTTTGAACCTTTTGGGAATACTTCACTATATCTCCCTTGCTTCTTCTGAGATCTAACGGCTCAAGGGATGTCGCAAATATTCCTCGGAGAATACTGACCGTCTATTCCTCCCTGGCGACTTCTGCTAATGACTAAGTGTTCCTCCATGAAACTTATCAACCTGCGGCGCAAACCTGTGATGCCTTCCTAATTCTTCCAGTCATGACTTCCCTTGCGCTGTTCTTCAACAATTTCGAAGGCCTTATCCTTCTCGAGCTTTCTTATAACTCCGAGCCTTAGAAAAGACTCTTGCCCGCACTCCTTGCCGCAACTTTCAGACACTTTCAAGTGCTGAGTTTCCTTTGACTCTATGCACACCTACATCAGCAGTCTCTAAACTTATTTACCCAGGTTCGCAACCCTGAGGCTTCACTCAGCCTGCGCACTCCTTGCACGACTCCTATGCCTGTCTGCACTTCTACGAAAATGAGAACAAAATCTATCTCTTCTGAGCCCTTCGTCAACGCACTCCTTGCAGACACTTCAAATGCACTCCTTGCAGGAACTCTGGCTCAGACAGAGAAATAATTGAAACTCATTCCTTCTTCCTTTCAGAATTCAAACTCAAAACATGAAATCATATACACAACATATAAAGCAAATGTATGACAGGAAGCAAACATTCATAAGCATATCATTTAGCATCAATACACAGAGAACAGACACAAAACCATGAATTTGAATCAAACTCTTCTATTTGTCCAAATATATGTACATGGGTATTCTTACACAGCTCTCTACATGCTCTTGCTCCTATTCTTCAATCTTCAATAATGTTACAATACACAATGAGGGTGTCTATATCCCATTTCCCTCTTGCATTCTAAAACTGTCTAATCTAGAATTAATTTCTATCTACCTGCATTAACTACTTTAAATGCCTTCTACCTATTAAGGACGAGAGCTAAAGGCTCAAGGTCCATTTACATTACACAAGTGTGCCTCTTCTTAAATGACTTCATTTAAGATTGCGCAACAACTTCAAGGCAATTTCAAAATTTGTGCTGGCGCTTGTCCAGCTGTCTGATTGTCTCTGCGCTGGCTCGCTTGATGTTGGAGATGCTCCTGCATCACATTTACTGTGTCATGTTCAACTACATGTTTCTTAATCTTAAATGATATTTAGGAAATAATAATTTTCATATGTGAGTGGAAAAATTGGAAACCCACATACCTTTGTCATGTTTTTCAAACATCATGTTTAACTCATCATATTGACAACCAAATACTAAGAAAAGTGTGATAAGAACCTGTTCCTATGATAAGAAATTGATATTACTATTTACCCACTGTTTAACCTTCAAACCTGTTACAAAAACCAAAAAATATTTATTCATAAAAACCATTGCAATAACTTGATGATTCCATAACTTACCCTTTTTCATTCAAGTGCAACTTTAGGGACTAACATATTTTGGTGTCGTTGTCAGGGACGAAAGAACGGAATTTTTTTCGCCGGGAGAATGAAAATGTCTAGATCCTCTTTTTGTTGGTGAACATTAAGTGGACATGATTTGACTACAGAACATTCACCTAGTGACTCCATGAAGGAAGAATCCACAGGCGACTCCACTAATATAGAACCTTAGATGAAATGGAAGCAATTTTGGCACAAAGGTATACATTTTGTGATTGTTCCAAAGTACCTGGGTTTCCCAATCCTGGGTTTTTTATCAGTGTTCTTTTTAAAGGTTCATCACTATAATATTTTTGAGGTTCTTTCTTAAATTCTTGCAGCTGTGTTTCTCTTTATTTTTCCATCCTCCTTGTACAAACTATGTCAAAACTTTTATATATCCATGTTCAGAAATAAAGTATTTAGACTCATGTTTGATTTCAACTTCTTGTTGAAGTTGGAGCTTCCTTTTGTTAGACCTAGTTCTTGTAGTTGCATAGGGGTCTCCTTATGACTTTGCAAAACTTTTAGAGGCATTCCTTCTCATTTTTTGAGGTTGTAGATTTATTTTCTGGAGTATTTCTTTATTTAGATCCTTGTTTTTCCATTATTAATGAACTCAACAATTCATTCCAAGACATTCAAACCTCACTTAATGCATGAAAAACCATGTTTTTTATCAAGCTTTGATGAAACAAGCTCTTGTTAGCAGTTTTAGGATGAGTATAAACCCTTTCTGACGTCTTTTTTAAACTCTTCAACAAATAAAAGTGTAAACACATAGGATTATCACCATTTAAATGCATTAATAATCGTATGAGATAACATTGAATAGTTGAAAACCTTCCCTCACACGTAATGTACCTTGGAATTATGGCCAAAGAAATTTTCCATTCCTCTTTCAACCATTTCTATGGAATACCCTGGATCCAATCCGGGTCATAGTGCTCTGGAACAAGAAACCTATTGACTAGATTAATACGTAGCTTATATTTCTTCCACCATCTCGCTTCATACATGGACACTCTACATGCAGCTGCAATGAAATGTTCAGTAACATGAATCAAGAGGTTTCCCAATATTGTTTTGTAGCCATTGAAATTCTGAGAAAAAATCATGGAGATGCCTTCGTGATACCTCTACAATGTACAACGAAACTCATACCACCAAACTCTCTTGCATTTATGCAATATTTAAGGTAATTCTTCAAGCAATTCCACCCCTTCTGGTTCTAATGGACTAATTTGTCCACCCTTTTTAGGAGACATAACCTGTAACTACTAGGGTTTTAGATCACCAATATATTTGGAGTTATCGCCATGATTGGTACTGCATAAGTCTCAAAAACAACGTCATGGAAAAATAGGGATGTAATGCACATCCTCTCCCTCGGTGAAGTAGATTGTCTTGTGGTCCCTAGTGCTATGCTAAAAGGCCAAGTCACGAGTGGATATGTAATAGAAACCACAGAAAAGAGTACCTATCATAGTTAGTAGTTTGAAATAGGTTTAACTAAACATTCATCAATCTTGTCAATGCATGAACAACACATGGAATACTATATGGTTGTAACAAAGGCCATGACTACGAGCACAATTTAGAAGGAAATTCAACCCAACCACATATGTTTGTTTCCATGTCCACAACAACAACCCAACACTTTTCATCATCTGTGCATGTTTTCAACAACAACTGAGCGAGGTTTCATCATACTTTTTAGCATGTTGCAATGGTGACTTCATTAATCATTCTATCCCATTAGTCATTTATTTTCCATAGTAGGTGAGTGTGAAAAGGAAAAATGATGAAAAATAGATGGATTGATTTTGTGCCCCTCTACACAATGAAGATAGTGTCTCTTTAGTCATTGTTTTTTTGGAGTAGGTGAGTGCACGGAGGAAAAAGGAAGAAGCATAGAGGATTGATTATGTGCCCCTCTACATGATGAAGGTAGGATTCTGATTCTAATACTATATTTTTGATCTTGTGGAAGCCTTGTAGTTATCTAATCTGAAATATGAAATGTAGAATGCATTACTAATCCATGATTGGAGAAAATGAAAATGGTTTGATGTCAACCACTCATGGTATTAATCACCAGTGAGCCCTATTTTTTGTGAACATGCATAAAAGGATTTGTTCCTAGGATTTTTATTCAGGTTTGAGGCTTGACTATTAGGATTATTTGTTGGTGGCTAGACCATTGCCAAATATTCTTTTCCTTTCAATGATTTATTATCTAGATCTTGGTCATTGGAAATTGTATTGTTTGTCATCATCATTCCAACCACTAAGGAAGTTGGTTGATCGATCTACTTGCTATTGTAGAAACACTCGAAGATACTTTTGAATTGCATTTTATTGCTAGTAGATATATCAAGATGAATTCAATTCTGTCACAATTTACAATAAAAACTACGACATGACCTAGCCTCTCAAAATGACCCTCTTTTAATAGTGTGATTGATGATATAACATGAATCTATGTTGCAAGAAATTTGTTTTTGCTATTTCTAGAGTGGTTTAGATGGAATTACTTCTTAGTGGTATGAATTAGACTCCTATATGAATTAATGGGTGTTGTTGATCAACCCACTTAGGATAAATTAATCATGTGACAATGCTTGTTGGAAGCCCAACTAATGAGAAACATGCTACAAAATTGTTGTGATATGGGCTAGAAACTCGAGCGAGTAATACTTGTTCCCTATAGTAATTTTATTTGTGTGAAATATTTTTGGTAATTCTAGGGATGATGAACTTTGTATCTTTCATTTGAGTATTGATTTTGTAGTAGATATTGAATGCACTAGTGGCATGTCAATTTCATCTCTTAGTTAGTATTTTAATGGTACAACCTTACTCTACCATGAACCAATGGGAACGAAGCACTGTCTCTTTATGGTGTCATGGTGTGATATGGTTGCATATCGCTTCATGTTAAATATATTTGGGCCTACTATATTTTGACATCTAGATAAGCACCATGTGAAGCATGCATTTACTGACTATAAGCCCTTCCAATAAGTATATCTCAATTTCGTAAATAGGACTCAGTTGCAATTCGATATCCTTGAGAGTATTTACTACATGTATAGAATCTTTTTTTGTTGTCATGCACCTTGTCACAAGGTCGAGAGCTTGCAAGGGTGACCCATAGTTGATTGGGGAATCAGGATGTGGTGTTTTTTTGCATAGGATTGGGTGCAATCATCATAGACCATTGTATGGATGAGTTAAGGGAACTTAAAGTTTCATTCTTGGGATATTTAAGGAGGCATGCATTTGACGATGCATCTATTTTGAGGTAAAATTTATTACAATTACCCTACAATAGTGATTACATTGCATGAAAAAATATTAATATGTGAAAGTAAACAATGAATTTGCATTTGGTGTAGAATCATTGTTTTCATGTCTTGTAGCAACAAATTTGTTGTAGTTCACAGACCTAAATCTATAGGACTAAGCACTATAAGCAATGGACATGAGAATTCAATGATTTGGGATCCATTGTCCATGTTGGGTACAAGGTTGATTCTTGTAATGAAAGCATATGTTTGTAGAAAGTTGAAGCTCACGTTGATAGGGGAATTTGATACCAAGGCCTTCTAGAGGAATTTGACCAAAGAATACAATTATAATAGGAAGGGATTTGGTCAAATGGAAGAAAATATTTAGTATCTTACATATTTTGAATTATTGTATGTAAGTTGTTCTATTGGTTCTAAGAAAATGTTTGAGTGAGGTTCCATTATATTACATGCAATACTAGTAAGTTGTGAAGCCAATTTTCACAACCAATGGTTGAGGAAAACATGGAAAATTGCAAACAATTGTTGGAAAACATGGTATATTGCAAAATGGAAACTATGGAGGAGATCATCCATGACAATTTACAATGTTCTATACCATAACAAGAAATCATCAAAGATTTAAGAAAAATTAATTCATCTCGAGGACTATTATTTATGCAATGTCATGCATCTATAAGACTATTACTTGTTCAATGCAAAATGACAATTGTTTGATTTCAAAAACATCTAGGAAATTATGATTATTAGGTTATTCTGGTTTTTATTTATGATTATGTTAGGCTTAATGATTATGTATTTATGATTATACCGAGCTAAATCTGCAATGTCTTAAATTTACTATTATATATATATATATATATATTGCATTTTACTATTTTATCTATATGTATATTGCATTTGAGAAAATACTCACATTGAGAAATGAATATGTTATATATCATTTCACAATAGGGATAATAATAATGATAAACCTTAGAACTGAATATGTTATTTACCATGCCACTCTAAGAATAATAATAATAATGACAAACCTTACTTTTCTATGATCTGTATAATAATATTGATCACAAACCTTACTTTCTTGTTAAATTGAAAAATAATATATTTAAGTTTTACAATAGTATATTTAATTTTGTTTAAATTAGAAATAAATCACTAGATAATGGAGTGACTAAATGATCATATAAATTTAATTTTGTTTAAAGTTAAAAAGAAAAAAAATAAAATAAGATATGAATTTATCTATTTATTAATTTACTTTATAATAAATTAATATATGAAAATAAATTACTAATCTAGAAACGTGTTTTCTCAAAATTTCTATTTCTAGAAAATGACAAGACATGTATTTTAAAGTTTTCGTTTAAAATGGTCCTCTTTATTTTGTAAAGGACATCGAAGTATTGAAAAATGTTATATGAAAAATGTTATATGCTATATGTATAAAAGATGATAAAGCAAACAGGTACAAGATTTGATGTTTGTTTTATTTTATTTTTAAATATTATTTATAATTGGTAATGGACATCGAAGTATGGAAAATTTTTATATGCTATATATATAAAAGATGATAAAGCAAACCGACACAAAATTTGATGCTTGTTTTATTTTATTTTTAAATATTATTTATAATTGGGATAGGATACCATGTTTAGATAACTATTAGTTGATAATAAATTAATTTTTAAATTATAAATAGTTCCTGTTGTATGGTTTGACGTTATATTTATAAAAATATTAATTTGAATGTTATTTTTATTAAATATTAATTGATAATAAATTAATTTTCAAATTATCATATTGTTTGATGTTATATTTATAAAAATAATTTGAATGTTATTTTTATCAAATATTAATTGATAATAAATTAATTTTCAAATCATCATATTGTTTGATATTATATTATAAAAATATTAATTTGGATGTTATTTTTATAAAATATTAATTGATAATAAATTAATTTTCAAATCATTGTATGTATAATAAATTTTAAATAAAAATGATTTATAAAACATGTAAGTTTTTAATTTTCAAATTTTAACATATGAAATAAATTTGAAATAAAAATTATTTATAAAATATGTAAATTTTTAAATTGATATAAAAATATAATTGCTCATTTTGAAACTAATATTTAAATAATTTACTTGAAAGTAATATTTGTTGGTTTTGAAATTAATATAATTGTTATTTTTTGTTAAATTGGAAAACAATGTATTTAAGTTTTACAATAATACATTTAAGTTTTTTTTTAATTAAAAATAAATCACTTCAAAATGGAGTGAGTAAATGATTATATACATTTAATTTTTTTAAGTTAAAATGAAAAAGAGATGAAATACATTACTAACTAGTTGAAACTTGTTTTCTCAAAATTTGTTTTTTTAATTTTTTATAATTTTACTTTATAGTAAATTAATATAGGAAAATAAATTATTAATTAATTGGAATTTGTTTTCTCAAAATCTAAAAAGAAAAATACATATATTTTAAGGTTTTTTTTTTTTTAGGATTGTTCCTTGTAATTTGTAATGGACATTGAAGCATGGAAAAATGGTATATTCTATGTATCGAAAATTATAACTAAAGCAAACAAGACATATGATTTGATGCTTGTTTTATTTTATTTTTAAATTTCATTTATAGTTTGGATATAATACCATGTTTAGAGAAATATTAATTGATAGTAAATTAATTTTCAAATTATAAGTAGTTATAATTTTGAACTATTGTTTGGATGTTAGGTTTATAAAATTATTAATTGATAATAAATTAATTTCTAAATCATAATATATATAATACATTTTAAATAAAAATAATTTGTAAAACATTCAATTTTTTTTCAAATTTTAATATGTATAATAAACTTGAAATAAAGATGATTTATAAAATATGTAAGTTTTAAAGGTGATACAAAAATATAACTATTCATTTTGAAACTAATATTTTAACAATTTAATTGAAACTAATATTTATTCATTTTAAAGCTAATATAATTATTATTTTCTCATCAAATTGAAATATAATATATTTAAGTTTTTTTTATTAAAAAAAATAATCTGAAAAATGGAGTGAGGAGTGATCATAAAAGTTTATTTATTTTTTAAATTAAAATAAAAAAAAATGAAATATGAGTTCATCTATTTATTAATTTAGTGTATAGTAAATTAATATAGAGAAATAAATTATTATTTAATTGAAATTTGTTTTTTCAAAATTTATATTTTTCAATTTTATAATAAAAAATAACATGTATTTTAAAATGTTTCTCTAAAATTATTTTTTCTTTTTATAAGAAAATGACATGTATTTTAAGGTATTCTTTTTAAATTGTCTCTTATATTTTGTAATATATAAAAATGACATGTATTTTAAGGTGTTCTTCTAAAATTGTCTCTTGTATTTTGTAATGTACACTTAAGTATGGAAAAGTGTTATATGTTATATGAAATGATAACTAAAACAAACAAGATAATTTATTTGATGCTTGTTTTTATTTTGTTTTTAGATATAATTTATAGTTTGGATTAGGATATCATGTTTAGAGAAATATTAGTTGATAGTAAATTAATTTCCAAATTATAAGTATATATAGTTTTGAGCTATTGTTTGGATGTTATGTTTATAAAAATATTCCATGTGCGTGGTGTGGTAAACTTCAAGTGCAAATGCTTACCTATTCCATGTTCATAGGGTTTATCCATTACTTTGTTCTTCAACAATGAAAACATACACTTATTCAAAGTTTATCTAGAAATTCACAAATGAAAAGCCCCACCATCACTAATACATTTGTAGGTGCAAATAGACATATAGTATTACATTGTAACTCACAATGTCCATGGGCTCTAACTGTGGTTAAGAATTAGACAATGATGTGGATATTTTCCCTAGCATAGTTGATAAGTGATGTAGAAGTAGTTGAAATGCATGAAACAAATAATTATGAAAATTAAGCATCCTACAAATTTGAAAGAGATTAATACTTTTTTCTTTATAAAAATATTTATAACTTTTTATTTAATTTAATTTAGACGCTTATATATAATTTTAATTTATATGTTTTAATTAAAATTAAAATGAATTTAAAATCAATTTTTTTTAATTATATATTTTTATTGGATATATAATTTTTTGTTTTTATTGTAATTGAATTGAATGCAATGTTGTGACAACGTTTTATATACATAACCAAAACAAAATGTCAAATTGTATACAAATTTTGTGAAAAAATAAAAAACTTATCTCAACTTTTGTAAAAAATCATTTATCATAGATTTTGTAAAAAAAAATTATATATGCACAACCACAAAATATGGTTGACAAATTTTGTAGAAAAATAAACAAATTTATCCCAACTTTTATAGAAAATTTGTCATCATAGATTTAAAAAAAAATATTCTCTCACTCCAACCACAAATAATTGTTAACAAATTTCCTAGAAAAATAAACAAACTTGTCTCAACTTTTTGTAGAAAAATGTCATTATAGATTTTATAGAAAAATAGACAAACTTATACCAACTTTTGTAGAAAATTGTCATCGTAGATTTTGTTAAAAAAAACACATGAATTAATGAATTAAAAACATGTACCTGACTATGTCTCCCCCTTCTACACTGCAAAGTGTGTCTATAATAGGTCAATGGGGAGATTCTTCCATTGCACCTTTGGTGTAGAGCGAAAGAAGGTCATCATAGAGTTTCTACTATAGACATTAATTGAATCATGAAGTGAATAATTTGCATCAATGCACAATGATACACATACAAATGTGATATAAATCTATGCATCTGTTCTTTATGCTCCCCTTGGATGGTGTAGGGATCATTTCAGGGGGAGGGTGGCGGGTACATGCACCATTTTTTTCCTGCCATAAAATTGATTTTCTCTCTCACTATTAATTTTAAAAATCATGTTAAGAAATACAAAAATTAGAGATAATGGGGAAGCATCCTTGGGGTTTATGTAATCTAGTGTCACCCTAAAACATTTTCTGTTTAACTTCTATTTACAGTATTTGTTTTCAGCTATAGGAGGTAGAGTGAAGACGTAAGTTGAAGTTTAAAGTATTCAAACATTTCTCAAGACCAAATACTAAGTATGGAAAATGCTTTTGTTTAAGAAAAAACAATCAAAACCCATTGAAGAACATATGGGTTAAAGTTGTAAATCATACAACTTTACATGGAATGTGAAGTGATTGCATGGTAGAGAATTAATATGGGGTAGTGAGTCTACATTTCCTCACCTCACATAAAAGTATGTGCAGAGGAGTATAGTGATGCTGTGAAAATACATTTTTTTAAACTTTGTTTTGTTTTATAAGCTAGAATATGGATCAGAGAGAAGGATCATGCAAAGGAGAATCAATCACCTTGGATTCACATCGTTTGCATTTCTCAACATGAAGGAAATGCAGGTTGGTTTAAAGGTTTGTAGGGGGAGGAACATATGTTATGGTGGATGGAAAAATAATGATAAGGGTGGAGCCTTTTAAGGTTATGAGTAAACAAAGGCTGAAACCTTGAAGCAAGCAATGACATCATATGGTGGAAGGTACAAGGGCAGAGTAACCTATGAAAAGAAGAAGGATAACATTATATTCCCTCCACCGCTCCACATCTGTGTTACTAATATGTAATGTGAGGGTGAAGGAATAATATAAATTATCATTGGTGGACGTATGCCCACATATAAATTAGGAAAGAGAAAAGAAAGATAAGATCAATGGTTATACAGGGGCATGGACCCCACCCCAAAAGCTAGGAATATGACCTTGAAGACCATTTCTATATGACACATGTCTAATTAAACTTGTATTGAACTAACATAACACCAAATTACAAATTGCCACATGTTAGGAAGAACATGAACCTAAGTCATTTCATGATTACAACATATTTGTCCACATTGGTATGGTGGGAGTTGCAATCTAATAAGTCATTGGAGAATATGAAGGAATAAGAAGTTAGATGCCAAGTAATGAATCATCATAACTATTGGGTTGTGGAAGATGTAACTGTTGATCTTCCATAAGAGAAATGTGCATAGTTCAAATGGAGCATGTAGCATCCCCAACCCCAAATTGGGCCATGCCCACAAAAAACGTTTCCTCTCTAATATATTTTATTAATTAAATTCCTTGCATATGAACATAATTATGCAATCCTAACATCAAATAATTCTCACACATAATTATAATAAAAATAACATAATTATTCACACAAAATTCATAACAAGCACATAAAAGACACTCATCTTTTGTAAATCATTGACTCACTACAAACCTTAGATGTTACTCCCAACCCTAGACTTTGGTGCTCATAAACCCTGAGAAACAGGTCACCCTAGAGTTGGGGCTAGAAATTCCACTAGGGAAAATGGCTTCCTAAGCTAGCATAAGGTCTAATAAACAACAAAATTAAGCTCAGGACAATGTGCCAACTCCAACAACCATTCCCAACTTACAGTTTCTCATTCCTCATAGCCTATCCCACCATAGGAAGTGTACCCCAGGAATCATTGGGTATATTTGGATGCAAATTATTTATGAACATAATTATGCATTCCTAACAAAAAATAATTCTCAAACATAATTATAATAGAAATAACATAATTATTCACACAACATTCATAACAAGAACATAAAAGATACTTATATTTTATAAATCATCGAATGGCTACAGACCTAAGATGTTCCTCCCATCCATAACTTTGTTGTTCATAAAATATTAGTAGCAGGTCACCCTCGAGTTGGGGCTAGAAACTTCACCAAGAAAAATGGCTTCTTAAGCCAACATAAGGTCTAAAAGACAACAAAATTAAGCTTAGGCCAACATGCCAACTCCAACAACCATTCCCAACTCACAGTCTCTCATTCCTCATAACCTGTCCCACCCCAGAAAGTGTACTCTAGGAATCACTCAATATATTCGGTGCAAAAGCTCCCAAGTACATGAACCAATGATGGATGGAAGGAAGGTACGAATGGAAAGAGTGATTTTGAGAATTATGATAATGAATGGAAAAATACACTAAGTTTCCAATTTATGTATGCATGTGTTCCCAACTTGACACTTGTCATGCTATGATGCAGGAGCATCCCTCACGACAAGAAAAACCAACGTGGAAGTAGGAAGTCAGCTGGAAGATGTCCAACGCAAGTTTTTGAATTTTTAAATTTTCTCTTGAAGTTGATGCGCTGAATATAAATGAGATCATTTAATTTAGGCGCCTTGGTAAAAATGTAATCATACCTCGAGCCATACGCTCTCGTCTGAAATAGACAGAGGCATTTATAGTGGTAGATGCAGGTAGATAGAATTGAATTCTTAGATTAGATAGTTCTAGAAGGAAGAGGGAAAACCGAATATAGACACCCTCATTTGCATCATTGTAAGTTAGTTCAACAACAGGGAAAAAGAAGAGTCTAGAGCATAGGAGAATAGCAGAGAGTTGTAGAAACACCCATGTACAGATCTTGAATTAATAGAAGAAATTGATTCAGATTCATGGCTGTCGTGTTATTCTTTATGTATGTGCGTTGAACGCTCTGCTTATGAATATTACTTCCTATTATGCATTTGTTATTATGCTGTGTGTATGATTTCATGTGTCAAGATTGAAATCTAAGAGGAAGTGAGGTGAGTTACAATTGTTTCTCCTTTGAGCAAGGATTCCTGTAAGGAGTGCAGTTGAAGTTGTCTGCAAGGAGTGCGTTGACAGAAGGCTCGGGAGTTAAACTCTTGTTCTCAATTCACTTAGAAGCGAAAGCGGGTTCTAAAGTCGTGCAAGGAGTGCGCAGGCTAAGGAGAGTCTTAGTTGTGACACTGAGCGAAGTATTGAAAGACTGCTACTACAGGCATACATAGAGTCAAGGAAGCTCGAACAGTTGAAGTGTTCATAGGATTGCCGCAAGGAGTGCGTGCAGAGAACCTCGTTGAGGTTTAAGTAACTTAACAAAGCTCAGGAAGGATAGGATTTTGAGTCGCTGAAGATCAGCATAGACAAGTGTGATTTGATGTCAGGGAGAAGCGTCGCAGGTTGGAGAAAAGGCGAAGGAATCTCGTAGAGAGATACCCTTTTCATTTCTTGGATTTTACAAGGGGGAACGGACAGTCAAAATCTTCTGAAGAGATTTCGCGAAATTCTGAGGATCATCAAATCTTGCAGAGGCACAAGAAGGCTACGGCAAGAAGATTCTGAAGAGTTTGAAGCTCAGGAAGAGCAGAGCCGTCGATTCTGAGTCACAGGAGTCGTAGGATCTACACGTGGTATCATGTATCGGGGACTCGGGAGTTGACACCCCGAAAGTTGTGTAGCAAGAGCAGCGATATCACGAGACGCGATATCCCTACAAGATCAGAGCCGTTCGTTGAGGAGGACGCGTGTAAGGAGATTCTCATCTCGCAGACTCGGACATTGGAGGACCGAAAGGGAAACCCTTTAGCTTCGCGAGTAGCGAAGTGGTGAGAAGGCTAAGAATCGTCCATCTGAGGGGACAGGTGGTGAGAGATCGATAGATCTCACGAACTCGGGAGTTCGCAGAGTGAAAGCCCAAGAATTGGGTATTCAGAGTCGCGAGGCGCGAGGACACGAAGCGGCGAAGTGGCGAGAAGATCGTAGCCATTCATCTGAGGAGGACAGGTGGCGAGATATCGAGAGATCTCGTGAACTCAGGAGTTCGTATGGTGAGAGCCCAAACATTGGGTACTCTAAGTCGCGAGGTCGCGAGGTAGCGAGAGAAGGACATTCGTTGGATCCGGATCGTAGGAGGACCGTTGGATCCGCACGCGGGATTGTGTATCGGGACCTCGGAAGAAAAGGTTCGAGAGTCTGGCCACGGGAATCACGAGGTCGCGAGAAGTCGATATCCCGATAGCTCGAGGATAGTCTAGGTCATAGCAGAGTCGGCGAGTGGAGTACAGGTGGCACAAAAAAAAATCATCAGGATCTCGCTACGAGAAGTCCAAGGGTATTGGCGATAGGATTTGTGAGTCACGAAGTGCCGAGGAGCCGAGATTTGTGTGGACGTGAGTCATGAAGTGCCAAAGAGCCGAGATTCGCGTGGGCACCGAGTCGCGAAGTGCCGAGGAGCCGAGATTCATGTGGACGCGTGGCAGAGCATAAGGTGGGACCGCGCAGCCGAAGGGTGAACATGTGCTACCTGGAGACAGGAGTCAATACTCTGTTGAATTCTCGCATCTCGGGGATTCGCGGAGTAGGAGGGTGAAAACTCGACGGTTCAACCGGCGAGGTCCTGAGGTCGCGAGGTTGCGAGGTTGCGAAAGGTGATAACATTAAGCCTAGCCCACGGTTGCATGTGGAAGGAGCTATACCCGTATCGCCAGATTGGGTATCGCAAGATTTGAAAGGAAGAGTTGGGAGCCTTGAGTCACGAACTCGCGAGATAGTGAGATTTAGCTGATCTCTCGGTAGTAAAGGGGAGACCTCGAAGGAAGATTGCTGTGGGTGCAGATTTCCCGATAGGGAAATAGAAGAACCTTCGAGTTCTTCGGGCCAAGAAGAAGAAGGTCCTGTG
>JASDQU010754438.1:4427-15133 GCA_032191745.1 Picea mariana | reverse complement strand
TCGACGGTTCAACCGGCGAGGTCCTGAGGTCGCGAGGTTGCGAGGTTGCGAAAGGTGATAACATTAAGCCTAGCCCACGGTTGCATGTGGAAGGAGCTATACCCGTATCGCCAGATTGGGTATCGCAAGATTTGAAAGGAAGAGTTGGGAGCCTTGAGTCACGAACTCGCGAGATAGTGAGATTTAGCTGATCTCTCGGTAGTAAAGGGGAGACCTCGAAGGAAGATTGCTGTGGGTGCAGATTTCCCGATAGGGAAATAGAAGAACCTTCGAGTTCTTCGGGCCAAGAAGAAGAAGGTCCTGTGAGAGCGGACGTGCCCAGGTTGCACGCCCTGGGTCAAGTGGTATCATATCGTATTACTTGTCTGTATATTTCAGGCAAGAGAGGCAGGAGGAGATAAGAGAACACTCTGATACACACGTCAAGTGGTATCAGAGCATAGAAAAGCTTCTTTGCTTTCTATAGCAGAGAAAAAAAAGGAGAATTCACCATGCCGCCAACGAGAAGGGGTAGACAATCGCCCGATCCAGAGGAGGAGAGGGAAATGTCCAGAGAAAGAGGTAGGTAAGGACATAATCCAGATGTCGAAAGAGGAAAGCGAAGTCTTTGTGCCAGAATGGAGGACATGGAGATAAGACAAAGGAGAAACACTGATGCAGGAGATATCAGTGAATCCGAGGATGAAGGTGATGTTGGACATGAAGAAGAAGAAATACCAGCGGAAGATGCAGCCAATGAGCGTTTAATTAAGGCTATCGCTCAGATGAGTTCGAAGACAAAGATGGGCATTCCAACTTATGAAGAAAATCTGGATGCAGAAGTGCTGCTAGATTGGATTAGAGCTCTTGACACTTACTTCGATTATGAAGATATCGAAGATGATAAGAAGGTCAGACATGCTGTCACAAGATTAAAAGGACATGCAACCTTGTGGTAGGATGAAATGCAAGCTAATAGGCATTTCCAAGGCAAGCAGAAGATTAAGAGCTGGGACAGGATGGTTGCAAAGATGAAGGGGAAATTCATTCCTAGGGACTATCAAATTTCTCTGTTCAGGAGGATGCAGAACCTGAGACAGAAGCTGATGACAATGAAGGAGTATATTGAGGATTTTTACAGGTTGAATATCAGGGCAGGTCATCGCGAAAGAAATGATGAAAAGGTATCCAGGTATATGAATGGCCTGAGGTATGAAATTCAAGATGAACTAAATTTGGTGACCATTCGAACGGTGGAGGATGCTTACCAATTGGCTTTGAAAGAAGAGGAGAAGTTGAGCCATAAGAAAGGTCATAGAGGCAGAGGCAGAAGTCAACCTATAGGCAAAGCAGTTGCCTAAGATAAATACCAGAAGCCCAAGGAGGAATGGAAGGAACCTCAGGGAAAGGTTGAAAGAGGCGGAACCTCACAGAGAAGACCATATGTTGAGCAATAAGGATAGCAAATTGAACAAAGAGGAGGATATGCTGATAATGACAGGTTTCCTCGTACCAGAGGTAGAGGAAGAGGAAGAGGTGGAGTGATTACATGCTTCACGTGTGGAAAGAATGGGCAGAGGTCATTTGAGTGTCTAGAGAAAAAGAAAGAGACTGGAGAGACTCACATCGCCGAGGCACAGAGGTGAGACGTTGAGACAGAGTACGCTGAAGGCGGAAGATCGCTAGAGATGTGGAAGGTTCTTCTAACGCCAGAGAAGAAGAAGGTCCTGTGAGAGAGGACATGCCCGGGTGGCACGTCCTGTGTCAAGTGGTATTAGAGCACAGAGGAACAGTCTTTTTAGGACTGCTTTCAAGACCAAGGATAGAGTGTGCAAAATCATTGTGGACAGTGGAAGCACTGATAATCTCGTTTCAACCGAGATGGTAGAAAAACTGGAGCTGGAGACAACTGATCATCTAAGCCCATATAAAGTTTCATGGCTATAGAAGTGACATCAGGTAAATGTCACTAAACAATGCTTAGTTGACATTAAGATAGGAGGATATAATGATAAAATTTTATGTGATGTTATTCCTATGGATGTCTGTCATTTATTGCTGGGNATGATAGAAATGTAATTCTTGATGGGAGGATGAACACCTATACCCTGGAGAAGAATGGGAGGACTCACATGTTGTGTCCAATTGAAGATAAATAGGTCAAGCCAGAAGTAAGCAACAGAGTACTTCTCATGATGGGAAGGAACTTCTTACAGAAGTTAGGAAGAAAGAGGATCCACAATTCTTTGTGGTTAGAAAATCGAGAATTGTTCTGACTAGCACAAGAGTGGATGATTTGCCAGAAGAAGTTCAGTAACTGCTAGAAGAGTTCACTGATATTGTGGTGGACGAATTACCTCATTCATTGCCACTGATGAGGAGTGTGAGTCACCATATAGACCTCATACCATGAGCTAGTTTTCCAAACAATGCTGCGTACAGATTGATGCCGCGAGAGAATGAAGAAGTTAAAAGACAAGTCCAGGAGTTGTTGGACAAAGGTTTGGTCAGGGAAATCTTGAGTCCATGTGCTGTTCCAACAGTACTCAGTCCGAAGAAAGATGGAGGCTGGAGGATGTGCACTGATTCAAGAGCGATAAACAAGATAACTATTAGGTATAGATTCCCATTGCCAAGGATGGATGATCTGATGGATTGCTTAAGCGGGGCAATTTTTTTTTCAAAGGTAGATTTGAAGAGTGGATATCATAAGATTCATATGAGAGAAGGTGATGAATGGAAAACAACATTCAATACAAACGAAGGTTTGTATGAATGGCTTGTCATGCCGTTTGGCTTGACAAGTGCACCAAGTACCTTTATGAGGTTGATGAATGAAGTCCTGAAGGAGTTCATCGGAAAATTTTTCATCGTGTATCTGGATGACATATTTGTTTTCAACAAGACGAAGGCTGAACATTTGAAGCATTTGGCTATTGTGATGAAGAGATTACAACAAGAGAAGCTGCTGATAAATATGAAGAAGTCCTCATTTATGAAGGCAGAGCTCATTTATTTGGGGTTTGTTATTTCTGCAAACGAGTTGAGGATGGATCCAGATAAGGTGGAGGTAATTAAGAATTGGCCATCACCAAGGAACATATTCGAGGTGAGGATTTTTCATGGACTGGCTAGTTTCTATCGAAAATTCATCAGGAATTTCAGTGGAATTAGTGCAGCAATGATGAATACAGTCAAGAAAAGACATAAATATTTTCACTGGATGGAAGAGGCTGAGAAGAGTTTCAACTTATTGAAACGAAAGATCACAGAGCAACCAATTTTGGTGTTGCCAGATTTTCAAAAGACATTCCAGGTAAAATGTGATGCAAGATAGTTTGCCATAGGAGCGGTCTTGAGTCAGGAGGACAGACCAATTGCGTATTTCAGCGAGAAGCTAAATGAGGCAAACAAAAAGTACTCCACATATGATAAAGAGTTCTATGCCATCATACAAGCATTGAAGAAATGGAGGCACTATTTGATTCCAAAAGAATTTGTTTTATATAGTGCTAACCATGCATTACAATTTGTGACTCAACAGGAGAAGTTGAATTAGAGGCATGTTAAATGGGTTGAATACATGCAAAATTTCACTTTTGTGATAAAACATATTTCTGGTACTGCTAACAAAGTTGTTGATGCTTTGAGCNAAGAATTCAAAGTCAGGACATTAGGCTTTGATGATCTTAAGGACATGTATGCAGATGATTCAAACTTTAAGGAAGCTTATGAAGCAGCTGAGAATCCAGTTCTCAGAGAAAGAAGTCAGTGGATAGAGTACGTGATCCAGGATGGATTGATTTTCAAAGGGAATCGACTGTGTATTCTGAATTGCTCCATGAGGGAGAACTTGCTGAAAGAGAAACACAACGGTGGATTAGCAGGACATTTTGGTCACGATAAGACATTTGGAAAACTGAGTGAGTCATACTTTTGGCTATGGATGTGGTCAGAAGTCAAGAAGTTTGTAGACAGATGCAGGATTTGCTAGCATTCAAAAGGAAGGAAACAAAATGCAGGTTTTTATCAGCCATTACCCACACCTGAGAAGCTGTGGGATGAGATTAGCATGGACTTCGTATTGGGATTGCCGAGGACACAAAGAGGTGTTGATTCAATCTTTGTGGTATTTGATAGGTTTTCTAATATGGAACACTTCATTCCATGCCAGAACACCAGCGATGCGACTCACATCGAAAATTTGTTTTTCAAGGAGATTGTTCGACTTCATGGATTGCCAAAAAGCATAGTTTTGGATAGAGACACAAAATTCATAGGGAATTTCTGGAGAACCTTATGGAAGAAGCTGAGGACTAATTTGATGTTTAGCTCTGCTTATCATCCTCAGATGGATGGACAGACAGAGGTGGTCAACAAAAGTCTGGGAGACTTGTTGAGAAGCTTGGTGATAGAGCACCATAGCAGTTGGGATAGCATATTCCGGCAAGCAGAGTTCACATACAATGATTCAGTGAATAGGAGCACAGGAAAAAGTCCATTCCAGATTGTATATGGAATGCAGCCGAGAGGATTTTCTAAACTGAGGGATTCAGAATAGACTGATACTAGCAGTGCTAGTGCAGGAGAATTCGCTGAAGCGATGAAAGAACTTCACAGCCAGGTGAAGGAGCGACTATTGAAGTCAAGTCAAGAGTACAAGCGTAGAGCAGATCAACATCGGAGACAACTTCAGTTTGAATTTGGTGATCTGGTTCTGGCACATTTGAGGAAAGAAAGGTTCCCGAGAGGAACATACAACAAGCTGAAGATGAAGAAAATTGGGCCATGCAAGGTCTTAAAGAAAATGGGAGAGAATGCTTATGAAATCGAGTTACCAGAGGACATTGGAATATCTCCGATATTTAATGTTTCAGATTTATATCCATATAAAACTGATGAAGCAGAAGCAGAAGGTGATGATCAAACAAATATCTAGTGGCAGAAGCAGATGCCAGTTGCAGAAAATCCACAGATGGAGCAGATACTGAATAAAAGAGTGGGGAAGAAAACCAGGAGGAAAGAATATTTTGAGTATTTAGTCAAGTGGAAGGGACACCCAGTTGAAGATGCCAGCTGGGATACTGAAGAAGAAATTCTGAAGCATGTACATACCGTACAGGAGCTCATGGACAGGAGCCCATGAAATTTTTTAAGCGAGAGAGTATGATGTAGGAGCATCCCTCACGACAAGCAAAACCAACGTGGAAGCAGGAAGTCAGCTAGAAGACGTCTAGCGTAAGTTTTTGAATTTTTAAATTTTATCTTGAAGTTGATGCGCTGAATATAAATGAGATCATTTAGTTTAGGCGCCTTGGTAAAAATGTAATCAGACCTCGAGCCATACGCTCTCGTCTGAGATAGACAAAGGCATTTATAGTGGTAGATGCATGTAGATAGAATTGAATTCTTAGATTAGACAGTTCTATAAGGAAGAGGGAAAACTGAATATAGACACCCTCATTTGTATCATTGTAAGTTAGTTCAACAATAGGGAAAAAAAAGAGTCTAGAGCATAGGAGAATAGCAGAGAGTTGTAGAAAATACCCATGTACATATCTTGAATTAATAGAAGAAATTGATTCAGATTCATGGCTGTCGTGTTATTCTCTGTCTATGTGTGTTGAACGCTCTACTTATGAATATTACTTCCTGTTATGCGTTTGTTATTACACTGTGTGTATGATTTCATGTGTTGATATTGAAATCTGAGAGGAAGTGAGGTGAGTTACAATTGTTTCTCCTTTGAGCAAGGATTCCTGCAAGGAGTGCAGTTGAAGTCGTGCGCAAGGAGTGCGTTGACAGAAGGGTCGGGAGTTAAACTCTTGTTCTCAATTCACTTAGAAGTGAAAGTGGGTTGCTAAAGCTGTACAAGGAGTGCACAGGCTAAGGAGAGTCTCAGCTATGACACTGAGCAAAGTATTGAAAGACTGTTGCTACGGGCATACGCAGAGTCAAGGAAGCTCGAACAGTTGAAGTGTTCGTAGGATTGACGCAAGGAGTGCGTGCAGAGAACCTCGTTGAGGTTGAAGTAACTTAACAAAGCTAAGGAAGGATAGGCCTCTGAGTCAATGAAGATCAGCATAGACAAGTGTGATTTGAAGTTGGGGAGAAGCGTCACAGGTTGGCGAAAAGGCGAAGGAATCTCGTAGAGAGATACCCTTTTCATTTCGTGGATTTTACAAGGGGGAACAGACGGTCGAAATCTTCTGAAGAGATTTCGTGAAATTTCGAGGATCGTCAGATCTTGCAGAGGTGCAGGAAGGCTACGGCGAGAAGATTCTGAAGAGTTTGAAGCTCAGGAGGAGCAGAGCCATCGATTCTGAGTCACAGGAGTCGTAGGATCTACACGTGGTATCGTGTATCGGGGACTCGGGAGTTGAGGCCCCGAAATTTGTGTAGCAAGAGCAGCGATATCGCGAGATGCGATATCCCTACAATATCAGATTCGTTCGTTGAGGAGGATGCGTATAAGGAGATTCTCATCTCGCAAACTCGAACATTGGAGGACCTAAGGGGAAACCCTTTAGCTTCGCGAGCAACGAAGTGGCGAGAAGGCTAAGAACCGTCCATCTGAGGGGACAGGTGGCGAGAGATTGATAGATCTCGCGAACTCGGGAGTTCACAGAGTGAAATCCCAAGTATTGGGTATTCAGAGTTNGCGAGGTGCGAGGATGCGAAGCATCAAAGTGGCAAGAAGATCGTAGCCGTTCATCTAAGGAGGACAGGTGGTGAGAGATCGAGAGATCTCACAAACTCGGGAGTTCGTAGGGTGAGAGCCCAAACATTTGGTACTCCAAGTCACGAGGTCGTGAGGTAGCGAGAGAAGGACAGCCGTTGGATCTGGATAATAGGAGGACCGTTGGATCCGCACGTAGGATCGTGTATCGGGACCTCGGAAGAAAAGGTTCGAGAGTGTGGCCACGGGAATCGCGAGGTCACGAGAAGGCAATATCCCGACAGCTGGAAGATAGTGTGGGTCATAGCAGAGTCGACGAGTGAAGTACAGGTGGCACAAAAACAAATCATCGGGATCTCGCTGCGAGAAGTCCCAAGGTATCGATGATAGGATACGAGAGTCGCGAAGTGCCGAGGAGTCGAGATTTATGTGGACGCGAGTCGTGAAGTGCCGAAGAGCCAAGATTCGCGTGGGCACCGAGTCGCAAAGTGTCGAGGAGACAAGATTCGTGTGGACGCGTGGCAGAGCATAAGGTGGGACTGCACGATCGAAGGGTGAACACGTGCTACCTGGAGACAGGAGTCAATACTCCATTGAATTCTCGCATCTCAGGAACTCGCGGAGTAGGAGGGTGAAAACTCGATGGTTCAACCGACGAGGTCACGAGGTCGCGAGGCTGCGAGGTTGCGAAAGGCGCTAACATTAAGCCTAGCCCACGGTTGCATGTGGAAGGAGCTATACCCGTATCGCCAGATTGGGTATCGCAAGATTTGAAAGGAAGAGCTGGGAGCTTTGAGTCATGAACTCGCGAGATAGCAAGATTTAGCTGATCTCCCGGTAGTAAAGGGGAGACCTCGGAGGAAGATTGTTGTGGGTGCAGATTTCCTGACAGGGAAATAGAAGAACGTTCGAGTTCTTCGAGCCGAGAAGAAGAAGGTCCTGTGAGAGTAGACGTGCCGGGGTGGCGCGCCCTGCGTCATGCTAGGAACTACATGGGCCCCATTTGGTGATACATTCCCCACCTTTAGGAACTTAGTCTAAAATCATTACATGACTTTTGAATTTATGAATAATGATATTTTATTCCTTTTCTTAACCCCTTTTCCTAGACTCTTAGCCCCCTTTCCCTCTAGTGGGGTTCTACCCCCCCATACTCTTTTCTAATTGGTTTGTAGCAGTGATGTATTTTTATCAACATAATCGAGTGTGATTACATATTACAATGATAGGATCATTGGCCTTTTAGAATATAGGCACTCTAACCCAATAATCACACAGACACTCTAGCCTCAAAACATATATACAAAGGCACTATGGCTCAAAATGTCCTGGCTCACCAGCCTATAAAGTATATGTACATTTACAATTGTGGTTTTGCCTACGGGTATTATAGAGGATGGGATGATGGTTCTAAATTTGCTTTGAAATAGGGAGAATGGGGTTTGGGTTGTACAAATGGTGAGTAAATTAACCTTTAATAGAGACATACTAAGACCCATTTTCCTATTAAATTGTGTCTCCTATGATTTGTATGTAAGCTTAATAATTAGTTGTGGAATGTAAAACAAGTGTAATTTTCTTCTTCTCAATCACTATGTGTTGGCTTCTTATGTCACATTGATCAATAGGCCTCAACCTTGCATTAAGTGGTATTAAAGAAAGATTTTTTCTTATGTTTGGAGGGTTTTATTGTTGATGTTTGTAGCATTGGATAGGTACTTCCACATTGGTTTTTTGTCTAACATATGGAATTCATCCTTAATGCCTCTCAGAACTTAGGGTATTTTCCTTAATAATGTGATTATTAAAGTGAATGTACTTTTGTAATCAATGTGAGTTTAATTTAATTAAATTCCTTAGGATTTGGAATTAGTGAATTAAATTAAATCCCATCCATTAGATCATAAAGTGAAGGTGATATATAATATCAGCTTTTGATCACTTTGGAGATCTAGGGTTTTGAATTTAGGGTAAACTCAAGATTATAAAAGGAATCTTATGTAAGTGGAGGAGACACATACAAAATGAGTGAGTGAGATATCATTGAGTGAGTGGAGAAGGACTTCCATCCAAGTGTGCAGGGGTAGGGGCCGAGGAAAGTAGAAAAGGGGAAACAAAGAAATAACAACTAGGTGTGTTAGGCTACAATATTTTCTCATTTGTATTTTCCTCAAGTGGGCCATTATCCCAGGATGGGAGTGTAGGATTTTGTCTAATAAAATAAAAAAAGGTACTTGTTTCCCCTTAGGGTTTTTTCCAGGGGTATTTTACCCATAAATTATGTGTGTAATTTGTGTATGCTTTCCTTATTATGCTTTCATTGTAATGTTCTGTTAATAACTCAGTTGTCCTTTTATTAAGTTAAATATTCATAATAAATTTATTAAAGAAAGGGTTTGCTAGGAATTAATTTCCAAGTGATGGGTTAGGAGAATTTAACATGGTATAAGAGCTCAATTTATAAGAGGAATTGGTTTGCATAGAACATGATTCATAACACATAAAAAAATTATTTTTGTTTGTAGGTTGTAGGGTAAAGATTTGATAAAAATAAAATAAAAATAAAAGTACAGTTGTACAAAAGTCATCGTACAACAGTCATATGAACACATTGTAATTCTACAGGGCAACATACAACTGAGTGAGCAGTCGCATACTTTTGAAGAGAGATCTGGTCCATGATCTACAAAAATGGTTGTGGGGGGATGAGGATGCAACAATGATACACATGGGTGTTGGTTTGAGTGAGATACCAATTTCACGAGCTAGAGTCATTGTAGATCAGGCTATGACAACCGTGAGGGTGTTAGGTTGTAGATAAGATGGCAGTGGAAAGTTTTGGTGAGGGTACGTAGGAGAGAGCCACTAAAAAGTGGAAACGAGAGAAAAGTGACAGGGTAGGGATGCAGGGAGACGACAGGGGCGACATGCATGGACACAAACTACAAATGGAGAAGAAGGTTTGCTGACTGTAGAATTGGAAGCTGTCGACAAAGGAGTGTTGTTGATCGTCATAGCATTCACAACCATGAGGGATACCAGAGAAGGCATGCAACTTCATGTGGGGTAGTCAGCCAGAAGAAGACAAGGGAGGGATGCCAGAGCTCAACCACCATTACTAGTAGTCATCCAGTTTTCAATAAGGC
This sequence comes from Picea mariana, assembly GCA_032191745.1. Classification (NCBI taxonomy): domain Eukaryota; kingdom Viridiplantae; phylum Streptophyta; class Pinopsida; order Pinales; family Pinaceae; genus Picea; species Picea mariana. Next base: position 5,329 of record JASDQU010754438.1, on the reverse strand, counting down.
TAGTAGGGATGCCAACTGAACTAGCATCTGATAGAGGCTGTCAATAAGGTAGTTGGTCGAAAACTATCTCAGTAGTGGCAACCACAGTCGGGAAATGACATACCAACATATTGCAGATCAATAGGTAGACTGTTGTGTAGCCTAGAATGGACTCAGTGTTGATCCACATTCATGATCCTTTTTTGTTTTCATTTAACGACCCATAATATTCTTCCATTGTTTTTCTTTGTTTTTTCTTCCTCGGTATTTTTCTCCTTTATCTATTTTTCTCAACACTTAGCCGAATTCAAGTAATGTGGGGCAGGGGTAGAACAAGTCTTACGCCCGCAGGTCCAAAGTTCACAATTGTGTGTCCTCCAAAATGCACCTCTTACTTTCAAGCTCCCCAAATCATACCTTTTTCACTTTCTAACACTAAACCATTTTTCATGAAATGCGAATGCAGGGCCACATACCATCCACTAAATTTTTCTTGAGTCTCTAATTTTGCATACCCACCAACTTGCATTCCTGTATTCTCTAAAATGCACCCCCTACCTCTGCAACCTTCAAAACGACGATCTCCCATGCTTAGTTGCATTTCTTGTTTTGATGCGGGCCTCCTTACCTTTCTCCATATCCATTGGTTCGTAGTATTATGTACTACATTTTACAGTTTCTATCCCTCATATTACATGCTCTTACTTACCAATTTTTATCTACCATTGTAGCACCACTTTTCACTCACTACTGTGTAGGTGTTACTACGTGGAATAACAACATTCTCACTCACAATTAATCACATGCATTCAAAACAAGTTAAACACATTAAACATAGAGTAATCATACAATTTATTGCCATAATCAATAATCAATACTATTTAACATCAATTCATATGCACAACAAAGTACATGATGATTAT
>JASDQU010754437.1:42034-58815 GCA_032191745.1 Picea mariana | reverse complement strand
TAAAGTCCTAAGGAATTTTGGGATGGTTTCCTTGGATAGGTGGGGTTTCTTTGCCTTGTTGTAATTTGATCTCAATCAAATAATGCATACAACCTTTTAAAATTTTAAATAATTTTGAGTGCAACACATAGGCTACTCCATAGCTGAAGTGCACACAACGTCATTCATTATGCATACATAGGCTTAAACCTATTGTGATTATTTTCATTGATGTCAAAGGATTGATATTGTCATTAATATCATATTACAACATTATAATACACACAACGTTTCTATAATTGATTTATATATATAGGTTTATAAGTATATTAAAAATCAGGTGCATGTGAAAAAGTTAAAAGTGAAATGGTGGTTTCAAACCTATGGGTTTGGGTATTTTCCCATCGTATTTTTCCATGGTATTTGGAAAAATAAAATAAAAAAGAGGAATTAATCATTAAATTAATGTAAATGTCCCTTCATGAAGGTTTATGAAAAAGTATAAAAAGAGAAACTGCGTGTGTGAAAAATTGATGAGCAAAGATTGAATATCATTTCAAATGGGAAGAGTTGCAAAAATAGTTTCAAGTTAACTTGGCATTTTCATGATATCTTACTTTTTTGGACATTTAGACCTTGAACTTTTTAGGAGATGAAGAAGATATCTCTACGTACATGTGGTCAAAATTTCATATGTTGGTTCACTCTCCATTTGGAGATATTCCCTAGGAAAGTGAGGGTTCTTGAATGCTCTTGAAATCAATTTCAAAAATGCTCTTGAAATCAATTTCAAAAAGGTTAGCTTGACACTTTCACTATAACCTACTTTATAGGATATTTCAGACTATGAAATTTTGAGGAGATGGAGGAGAGATCTTGGGTACATGTGGCCACAATTTCCTCTTTTTTTTTCTCTACACTTTCAAAGATATGCTCTGTGGAATTTAGGGTTTCTGAATGCTCCTAAAATCCATTTCAAACAGGTCAACTTGGCACTTTCATTATAACTTCTTCTATGGTACTTTTCGGACTGTGAAATTTTCAAAGAACGGAGGAGACATACAAAAATACCTGAAGTAATAATTTCAAATATTGGTTCGTTGTAATTTTGGATATATTATTTGTGGAATTTAGGGTTTATGTATGGTTCTAATATCCATTTCAAACAGGTCAATTTGGAATTTTCACTATAACATGTTTTCTAATAATTTTCCAAAATGTTCATAGAACTGAGACATATAGAAGTACCTCAAGTAAAAATCTCAGATGTTGGTTCAGTATACTTTCTGAGGTATGCTCTATGGAATTTAGGGTTTCTAAATGGGCATGAGATTAATTTCAAATAGGACAATTTGGCATTTTCACTATCACTTCTTTTCTGGGAATTTTCATACTGTGAAAATTTCAAGGATATAATGAGACATACAGAAGCACCTAAGGTAAGAATGTCATAATAAGATTTGAAAAATTGGATACATGGCATGATATACAAATTTTTTATTGGGAAGAGTCCTAAAAAGACAAGTTTTATGAAAGTTACTATTTGGAAATTCAAATTTTGGTTAGAACTAGTAAAGGAACAAGTAGTGAGAAAACACGGTGAAGGTAGAACCAGTGAGTATACCTGGTAATGTGATCTGAAAAGATATTTTAAATGACAATGGTTGAGTTTTAAAACATGTGTTAATTAACCATTTAGGAAACTGATCAAAGAGGAAGAATTAAAGAGGAAACATAGCAGCCATTAAGAAATATACAGATCTAAAAAACCAACATGAAGAACAACAAACCATAAACACCAAAGTGATAACGGAGTTCGGCAATCTCACCTACATCTTTAGGCCTTTGTCTCAGTGGGTGAGGCTTTGTTATTTCGATTCTAATATTTAAAAGTACATCATAACAGTGCCAAAAGGATTACAAACTGATATGGTCATGCTCTACTAGACCTCAAGAACCCAACAAAACTAACGGCACTGAAAACGGATGAACGAAACTCCCAGAAATGGCCCGCACTCCTCAATGGATCATTCTCTTCATAAAATCAAAGTATTAAAAAGAATACTTTGAAATGCTCAAAATTCCATATAGATGGCTCCAGAATGTTCAAAAACCCTTAGTTGGGCTCTTCCTCCACTAGGATTGGCCAAAAAGTGAAGAAAATACACTCCTGGGAGTTTTCTCCAATAACTTGCAGTCCTCTATTCTGCAAAACACACCTACAGGCCTATGAACCTAGCTCTGTGTGCGTTCCTACTTAAAAAATATGGCACACACCTGTTTCTACAATTCGAGAGATTTTTTTTCACCATTAAGGTGCTGACACCTTTTCCCTGGCAGAGGACGAGGTCGTATGGTGCATGTGGCCAGGTGTTGGGATAAATACCTGCACCCGCCAGCTAGCCCCTCCTCCATTTCTCTTGGTCATGTGGCTTGGACCATGTGGCCACATCCTGATGCTCCATGTGCCCGCATCCTTATAGCCCTTGGTCATTAGCTCTTGGTTATGTGCCTGGGTTGACGGGCTAGCCCATCCAACAGGGCGTTAATCCATATCTTCGCGCCAAACGTATACACCGGGGTCATATGAGAGTTACATGTGATCACGTCATCATAGATAACGGGATGAAAGAACCTATCACGCCAAATCATAATAAGTGTGGGCATATGTTGTGGGCACGTGGTTTTGTTTTCATCGGGGGCTGGGGCTAGGCCCCAACCCTTTACTCTGCCCAAACCAAAAAGTTGCAAGTTTAAACAAAAGTAGCACCATATGTAGTTAATAACCATCGTGTAGGCAGGTTGGTATCCCATCCTACACAAAGACTTGGCTGCCCATATAGGTCTCGCGGTCGACTCCCACGGACTCTCAAACAAACTTTTAACCAAAACTGTCAGACAATGGAGGGGTGCCACATGGAAGCCCGGGACTGGGCCATGTGGCACCACGTTATTCGCTCAAACCAGGACATGTGTCAAACCAACTTTCTCCCATCTATCAGCTACCCAGTCAACCATGTACCTACCACGTCATCCCATTGCCACATGTCGTGCGGACCTTGCCATGTCATCTTGTGCCATGTGTCACCCTTGTAGTGGTACCACATGTAACACTCTAACTTGTCCATATATGCACCTACCTAGTCATCACCTGTCCATGTCAGCATGCCAATGCACCCTGCCATGTCACCTATATTGCCTGTATAGCCAGCTTCCACGCCAACACTGTACGGATTGTATGGACTCCACAATCATAATTTGTTTTTGCATGTTTGGCCAAATGAAAATATAGTGATATCATTCATGTATGACATTCGTTTGAGGCTATTCAAGTTGCACTGGGTTCGTAACATCGAGGCCTACACACATGTCCATTTATAAGAGATTCTAAGAACTTTTATTTTTAGGCCTTCCTGGACCCATTTTGGCTCCTGGATCCATTTTGGATCACACCTCCCCACTAAAGACCTTTTGGTCCTCCAAAAGGTTACAAAATGGACCTTTCTGATTACATACTCATAAGGACAAAAAAAAAAATATGTTGTTCAAAATGATGTTATAACAGGTCATCATTTCAACATGTGTGATTACATTAATGGAAGCAAAATACAAAAAAGTTGTGACATCCACTTCTCGCATAACCAAGTGACTATTTTCTTTCCTTCATGGTGTTCCTCTTGCTTCACTGGTACTGCCTCTTCCTTTATGAGTACATACATAATCCTTTTTTCCTTCTTTGGACGAAGCTCCAGATTAAGCTTCCAACAGTTAGCCTTTTGATGTCCACCCTTGTTGCAATAAGTGCAATGGTTTTTTGGCATCCAGACTTGTTTTCCCTTTTCTTTCTTCCATTGTGGAGTTGAGTCTTTATATCGTGTCTCCTTCTTGGTCGACATAAATTTCCTGTCTTGTTGATCTTCACTTTTCTTTGGAGATGACTTTCATTCACTATCACCATCACAGAGTGATACACCATCACCTTTCATGAAGTGTTCCCACAATGACTTAAACTGGTCATTCAAAGCATTATGTTCTTCTGATGTTTTGAAGCCCATATTGGAGAATGCTTCAATCTCCTCTTCTACATATCCCAATTCTAAATAACGAGGTATTTCCACAACCTCTATGGGATTAATGATACGTTGGCCCTTTTTTTCAATGCCCTTTCCTTCATAACCCATATTGGTTAGCAATTTCAAACCTATACCTTTTGTATGTTTTTCAAATGCACCAAAAGAACCATCTTGATGGGAACTATGCGAAATTGATGAATAACTTCCACTGCATACCTCAGAGATGTTCTCTGAATTCGATGTAGAAGGCAATTCCTTCAATTCTTCTTTGATTTTGTCTTTCTTTGAAGATTTCTCTTGTACCGATCTCTTTGGTTCCAAGTAGTCTTCATACAATACTTTCACCATCTCAGCCATGGAAAAGAGAGTAGTTCACATATCCTTCTCATCTTGAGAAAGTCCCTCTATAGATGCCATTTTCTCAACTGAGATGATCTTTTCCCTAGTATACATGTAAACTCAAAAACCAACTGCCAACCTCGCTTTGATACCACTTGATCCAAAAAGATCGTTTAAATGACAATGATTGAGTTTTAAAAAATGAGCTAATTAACTATTTAGGAAAATGATGAAAGAGGAAGAATTAAAGAGGAAACATAGAAGCCATTAAGAAATATATAGATATGAAAAATCACCATGAATAATAAAAAACCATAAACACCAAAGTGATAACGGAGTTCGACAATCTCGCCTACATCTTCGGGCCTTTGTCTCAGTAAGTGAGGCTTTATTATTTATGTTCTAAGATTTAAAAGTACATCATAACAGTTCCAAAAGGATTACAAATAGATATAGTCATGTTCCACCAGATCTCAAGAACCCAACAAAACTGACGGAACTGAAAATAGATGAACGAAGCTCCCAGAAATGGCCCTCACTCCTCAATGGCTCATTCTCTTCATAAAATCAAAGTATTAAAAAAAATACATTGAAATGCTCAGAATTCCAAACAGATGGCTCCAATGGATCAATAATGTTTAAAATCCCTTTGCTGGGCTCTTCGTGCACCTGGATTCGCCAAAAATTGAAGAAACTACACTCTTGGGAGTTTTCTCCAATAACTTGCAGTCCTCTATTATGAAAAACGCACCTACAGGACTCTGAACCCAACTCTGTGTGTGTTCCTTCTTAAAAAACCTGCCACACACATGTTTATACAATTTGGGTGATTTTTTCGCACCTCTAAGGTGTTGGCACCTTTTCCCATCCGAGGCACTGGGATAACTACCCGCACCCACCGGCTAGCCCCTCCTTCATTTTCTTCTGGTCATGTGGCTTGGCCCATGTGGCCACGACCTGATGCTCCACCCACCTGCATCCTTATAGCCCTTGGTCATTAGCTCTTGGTTATGTGCCTGGGTCGGTGGGTTGGCTCGACCAACCGGGTACTAACCCATATCTCCGCGCCAAACTTATACACCAGGGTTTTGGGAATATGTTGTGGGCACATGGTTTTGTTTTCATCGAGGGATGGGGCTAGGCCCTAGCCTTTTAATTTTCCCAAACCAAAATGATTCAAGTTTAAATAAAAGTGGCGTCACATGTAGTTAAGCACCATCGTGTAGCCAGGCTAGTATCCCGACCTACGTGAAGACTTGGTCACCCATATAGGTCATGCGATCGACTGCCATAGACTCTCAAACAAAATTTTAACCAAAGTTGTCATCCAATGGAGGGGTGCGATGTAGCAGCCCAAGACTGACCCACATGACAGCCCAGGACTAGGCCACGTGGCACCATGTTATTCACCCGAACTAGGAAACCTGTCAAACCAATATTCTCCCATCTATCAACTACTATGTCAGCCATGTACCTTCCACGTCAGCCCATTTCCATGTATTGTACAGACCTTTCCATGTCATCCTTTGCCACATGTCACACTTGTACTGGTGCCACATGTCACACTCTGACTTGTCTAAATCTACACCTACCCAGTCAGTGCCTGCCCACTTCAGCATGCCAACACACCCTGCCATGTCACCTGTATGGTCGTATGGCCTGTATAGTCATCTTCCATGCCAACACAGTACGGATTGTACGGACTACAGAGTCATCATTTTTTTCCCTGTTTGGCCAAATCAATAGATCGCAATATCTTTCATGTACGACGTTCATTTGAGCCAGCTCAAGTTGTGTTGGGTTCCTAACGTCAAGGCCTACACACATGTCTGTTTTGAAGAGATTCTAATAACTTTGATTTTTAGGCCTTCCTGGACCCATTTTGGCTCCTGGATCCATTTTGGATCACACCTTCCCACTAAATACCTTTTGGTCCTCCAAAAGGTTACAAAATGGACCTTACTGATTACATACTCATAAGGAAAAAACAAAAAACTATGTCGTTCAAAATTATATTAACAGGTCATCATTTCAACATGTGTGATTACATTAATGGAAGCAAAATACAATGAAGTTGTGACATCCACTTCTCACATAACCAAGTGACTGTTTTCTTTCCTTCATGGTGTTCCTCTTACTTTGTTGGTACTGTCTCTTCCTTTGTGAGTACATGCATAATCCTTTTTCACTTCTTTGGATGAAGCTCCGGATTAAGCTTCCAACAGTTAGCCTTTTGATGTCCACCCTTGTTGCAATGTTTTTTTGGCATCCAAACTTGTTTTCCCTTCTCTTTATTTTGTTGTGGAGTTTAGTGTTTATGTCGTGTCTCCTTCCTGGTCGACATAAATTTCCTGTCTTTTTGATCTTCACTTTTCTTTGGAGATGACTTACATTCACTATCACCATTAGGGAGTGATACACCATCACCTTTTGTGAAGTGTTCCCGTAATGACTTAATCTGGTCATTCAAAGCATTACTTGCCTCTGATGTTTTGGAGCCCATCTTGGAGAATGATCCAATATCCTCTTCTCCATATCCCAATCCTAAATAACGAGGTATTTCAACAACCTCTATGGGATTAATGATACCTTGGCCCTTTTTTCCAAGGCCCTTTCCTTCATAACCCATATTGGTTAGCAATTTCAAGCCTATACCTTTTGTATGTTTTTCAAATGCACCAAAAGAACCATCTTGATGGGAACTATGCGAAATTGATGAATGAATTCCACTGCATACCTTAGATATGTTTTCTGAATTTGATGTAGAAAGTAATTCATTCAATTCTTCTTTTATTTTGTTGTTCTTTGAAGATTTCTCTTGAACCGATCTATTTCGTTCCAAGTAGTATTCATACAACACTTTAACCATCTCAGCGATGGAAAAGAGATTAGTTCACATATCCTTCTCATCTTGAGAAAGTCCCTCTTTAGATGCCATTTTCTCAACTGAGATGAGCTTTTCCCTCATAAACATGCAAACTCAAAAACCAACCCCCAACCTCGCTCTGATACCACTTGATCTGAAGCGATCTTTTAAATGAAAATGGTTGAGTTTTAAAACATGTGTTAATTAACCATTTAGGAAACTTATGAAAGAGGAGTAATTAAAGAGGAAACATAGAAGCCATTAAGAAATATACAGATCTGAAAAATCAGCATGAACAACAACAAACCATAAGCACCAAAGTGATAACGGAGTTCGACAATATTGCCTACATCTCCGAGCCTTTGTCTCAGTGGTTGAGGCTTTCTTTTTTCTGTTCGAATATTTAAACATACATCATAATAGTGCCAAAAGGATTACAAATTGATCTGGTCATGTTCTACCACATCTCAAGAACCCAACAAAACTTACGGCACTGAAAATGGATGAACGAAGCTCCCAGAAATGGCCTGCACTCCTCAATGAATCATTCTCTTCATAAACTCAAAGTATTAAAACAATACTTTGAAATGATCATAATTGAAAATAGATGGCTCCAATGGATCCATAATGTTCAAAAACCCTTAGTTGGGCTCTTCCTGCCCCTGGATTGGCCAAAAATTGAAGAAAATACACTCTTGGGAGTTTTCTCCAATAACTTGCAGTTCTATGTTCTGAAAAATGCACCTATGGGCCTCTGAACCCAAATGTGTGTGTGTTCCTACTTAGAAAAACCTGGCACACACCTATTTTCGCAATTCAGGCAATTTTTTCGCACCGTTAAGGTGTTGGCGCCTTTTCCCTGGCGGAGGATGGGGTCATATGGCCCATGTGGCCAAGCGTTGGGCTAACTGCCCACACCCTCCAGCTATCCCCTCCCCCATTTTCTCTCGGTCATGTGCCTTGGCCCATGTGTCCATGCCCTGATTCTCCACATGCCCACATCCTTATAGCCCTCATTTGTTAGCTGCTAGTTATGCGCCTGGGTTGGCAGGCTAGCTTGACCGATCGGGTGCTAACCCATATCTCCACGCCAAACGTATACACTAAGGTCATATGCGAGTTACATGTGACTGTGTCGGCATAGATCATGGGCTGAACAAACCTATCGCGAAAAACATAACAAATGTGAGCCTATTTTGTGGGCACGTTATTTTGTTTGCGTCGGGGGCTGGGGCTAGGCCCCAGCCCTTTACCGTGCCCAAATCAAAACGTTGCAAGTTTAAATAAAAGTGGCACCATATGTAGTTAAGTACCATTGTGTAGGTGGGATGGTAGCCCAACCTACGTGAAGACTTGGTCGCCCATATAGGTCACGCGGTCGACTGCCACAGACTCTCAAACAAACTTTTAACCAAAATTGTTAGCCAATGGAGGGGTGAAACATGGCATCCCAGGACTAGGCCACGTGGCACCACATTATTCGCCCAAACCAGGAAACGTGTCAAACCAACATTTTCTCGTCTGTCAGCTACCCAGTCAACCATGTACCTTCCATGTGTTGTACGGACCTTGCCACGTCAGCCCATGCCACGTGTCACACTCTAACTCGTCCACATCTGCATCCGCCCATTCAGTGCCTGTCCACCTTAGCATGCCAATGCACCCTACCATGTCACCTATACAATCGTATGTCTTGTACAGTCAAATGCCACGTCATCACTGTATAGACTATATAGACTGCATAGTCATCATTTTGTTTTGCATGTTTGGCCATATGAACAGATCACGATATCTTTCACATACAATGTCCATTTGAGCCCGTTCAAATTGCGTTGGGTTCATAACGTCGAGGCCTACACCCACGTCCATTTTGAAGAGATTATGAGGACTTTGATTTGTAGGCCTTCCTAAACCCATTTTGGCTCCTAGATCCATTCTGGATCACACCTCCCCACTAAAGACCTTTTGGTCCTCCAAAAGGTTACAAAATGGACCTTACTGATTACATACTCATAAGGAAAAAACAAAAMACTATGTTTTTCAAAATGATGTTATAATGGGTCATCATTTCAACATGTGTGATTACATTAATGGAAGCAAAATACAATGAAGTTGTGACATCAACTTCTTGCATAACCAAGTSWCTRTTTTYTTTCCTTCATTGTATTCCTCTTGCTTCRYTGGTACTTCCTCTTCCTTTGTGAGTACATACATAATCCTTTTTTCCTTCTTTGGAAGAAGCTCCAGATTAAGCTTCCAACARTTATCCTTTTGATGTCCACCCTTGTTGCAATAAGTGCAATGGTTTTTTGGGAGGGATGATTTTAGGGGATAAATTTCGCTCATKGGCTAATTTTCCATGGTTTTTCCAAAAACGAGATTCACTRTTTTAAAAATGATTCTCCCAAATTATATAGGACAAAATTAGTTTACCTTAAAAATYGCYAAAGTTTTATAAAAACTATATAAAATCCTTAGAAATTTGGATATTTTTACAAAAATATCGCCAATCATTTATAGTTGGAATATGAAGGATTAGTAATATTCRCCAAGGTTTCTACATTTTAAAATAAATTTCCATCCTTAAAATCATCCCTGTTTTTTGGCATCCAGACTTGTTTTCCCTTCTTTTCTTCTTTTGTGGAGTTGATTCTTTATGTCGTGTATCCTTCCTGGTCGACATAAGTTTCTTGTCTTACTGATCTTTAGTTTTCTTTGGAGATGAATTGCATTCACTATCACCATCAGGGAGCGATACACCATCACCTTTCGTGAAGTGTTCCCGCAATGACTTAAGCTAGTCATTCGAAGAATTACTTCCTTCCGATGTTTTGGAGCCCATCTTGGAGAATGCTCCAATATCCTCTTCGCCATATCCCATTCCTAAATAACGAGGTCTTTCCACAACCTCTATGGGATTAACGATACCTTGGCCCTTTTTTCCAATGCCCTTTCCTTCATAATCCATATTGGTTAGCAATTTCAAACCTATACCTTTTGTATGTTTTTCAAATGCACCAAAAGAACCATATTGATGGGAACTATGCGAAATTGATGAATGACTTCCACTCCATACCTTAGAGATGTTTTTTTGAATTCAACATAGAAGGCAATTCCTTCAATTCTTCTTTGATTTTGTCATTCTTTGAAGATTTCTATTGAACCGATCTCTTTCATCCCAAGTAGTCTTCATACAACACTTTCACCATCTTAGCCGTGGAAAAGAGAGTAGTTCACATATCCTTCTCATATTGATAAAGTCCCTCTTTAGATACCATTTTCTCAACTAAGATGAAATTTTCCCTGGTAAACATGCAAACTCAAAAACCAACCACCAACCTCGCTCTGATACCACTTGATCCGAAAAGATATTTTAAACGAAAATGGTTGAGTTTTAAAACATGTGTTAATTAACCATTTAGGAAATTGATGAAAGAGGAAGAATTAAAGAGGAAACATAGCATCCATTAAGAAATATACAAATATAAAAAATCAGCATGAAGAACAACAAACCATAAACACCAAAGTGATAACGGAGTTCGTAAATCTCGCCTACATCTCCGGGCCTTTGTCTCAATGGGTGAGGCTTTCTTATTTCTGTTCTAATATTTAGAAGTACATCATAATAGTGCCAAAAAGATTACAAACTGATCTGTTCATGTTCTACCAGATCTCAAGAACCCAACAAAACCGACGACACTAAAAACGGATGAACAAAGCTCCCAAAAATGACCCACACTCCTCAATGACTTATTCTCTTCATAAACTCAAAGTATTAAAACAAATACTTTGCAATTCTTAGAATTCCAAATAGATGGCTCCAATGGCTCCAAAATGTTAAAAAATCCTTAGTTGGGCTCTTCTTGCACCTGGATTGGCCAAAAATTGAAGAAAATACACTCCTGGGAGTTTTCTCCAATAACTTGCAATCCTTTGTTATGAAAAACGCACCTATTGGCCTTTGAACCCAGCTCTGTGTGTGTTCCCACTTAGAAAACTTGGCACACACATGTTTCCGCAATTCAGGTGATTTTGTCGCACCTTTAATGTGCTGGCACCTTTTCCCTGGCGGAGGATGAGGTCGTATGGCCCATGTGGCTAGGTATTGGGTTAACTACCCACACCAGCCAGCTAGCCCCTCCTCCATTTTCTTCGGGTCATGTGACTTGGCCCATGTGGCCACAAGCTAATGCTCGATGCACTTGCATCCTTATAGCCTTCAGTCGTTAGCTCCTGGTTATGCGCTTGGGTTGACAGGCTAGCCCGACAGACTGGGCGCTAACCCATATCTCCACGCCAAACATATACACCAGGGTCATATACGAGTTACATGTGACCGCGCTGACATAGATCATGGGATGAATGAACCTCTTGCACCAAAAGATAAGAAGTGTGGGCATATGTTGTGGGCATGTGGTTTTGTTTGTGTCGGGGGTTGGGGCTAGGCCGCAACCCTTTACTCCGCCCAAACAAAAAGGTTGCAAGTTTAAATAAAAGTGGCACAATATGTAGTTAAGCACCATCGTGTAGGCGGTCTAGTAGCCCGACCTATTTGAATACTTGGTTTCCCATACAGGTCACGCGGTCGACTCCCACAAACTCTCAAACAAACTTTTAACCAAAATTGTCAGCCAATGGAGGGGTTCCACGTAGCATCCCAGGATTGGGCCACGTGGCACCACGTTATTCCCCCGAACCAGGAAACATGTCAAACCAATATTCACCCCTTTGTCAGCTACGTAGTCAACCATGTACCCACCATGTCATCCCATTTCCACATGTCGTATGGACCTTGCCACATCAGCATGTGCCACATGTCACCCTTGCAGTGGTGCCATGTGTCACCCTTGTAGTGGTTCCACATGTCACACTTTGACTCATCCACATATGCACTTGCCCAATTAGTGCCTCTCCATGTTAGCATGCCAACGCACCTTGCCACGTCACTTGTACGGCTGTACAACCTATACAGTCAGCTACCACTTCAGCACTATACAGATTGTATGGACTGCACAATCATCATTTTATTTTGCATGTTTGTCCAAATGAAAATATCCCGATATATTTCATCTATGACATCCATTTGAGCCCATTCAAGTTGTGTTGGGTTCGTAATGTGGAGGTCTACACACACGTCCATTTTGAAGAGATTCTGATCACTTTGATTTTTAGGCCTTCCTGGACCCATTCTGGATCCTGGATCCATTCTGGATCACACCTCCCCACTAAAGACCTTTTGGTCCTCCAAAAGGTTACAAAATGGACCTTACTGATTACGTACTCATAAGGAAATAACAAAACACCATGTTTTTCAAAATGATGTTATAACTGGTCATCATTTCAACATGTGTGATTACATTAATGGAAGCAAATTACAATGGAGTTGTGACATCCACTTCTCACATAACCAAGTGTTTGTTTTCTTTCCTTCATGGTGTTCCTCTTGATTTTCTGGTATTGCCTCTTCCTTTGTGAGTACATATATAATCCTTTTTTCCTTCTTTGGACGAAGCTCCGGATTAAGCTTGCAACAATTATCCTTTTGATGTCCACCCTTGTTGCAATAACTGCAATGTTTTTTTGGCATCCAGAATTGTTTTCCCTTCTCTTTCTTCCATTGTGGATTTGAGTCTTTATGTTGTGTCTCCTTCTTGGTCGACATAAATTTCCTGTCTTGTTGATCTTCACTTTTCTTTGGAGATGAATTTCATTCACTATCACCATCAGGGAGTGATACACCATCACCTTTCATGAAGTGTTCCCGCAATGACTTAAGTTGGTCATTTGAAGCATTACTTGCTTCCGATGTTTTGGATCCCATATTGGAGAATGCTCTAATATCCTCTTCGCCATATCCCAATCCTGAATAATGAGGTCTTTCCATAACCTCTATCGGATTAAAGATACCTTGGCCCTTTTTTCCAAGGCCCTTTCCTTCATAACCCATATTGGTTAGCAATATCAAACCTATACCTTATGTATTCTTTTCAAATGCACCAAAAGAACCATCTTGATGGAAACTATGTGAAATTGATGAATGACTTCCACTACAAACCTCAAAGATGTTTTATGAATTCGATGTAGAAGGCAATTCCTTCATTTCTTCTTTGATTTTGTCGTTCTTTGAATATTTCTCTTGAACCAATCTCTTTCGTTCTAAGTAGTCTTCATACAACACTTTCACCATCTAGGCCATGGAAAAGAGAGTAGTTTGCATATCCTTCTCATCTTGAGAAATTCGCTCTTTAGATGATATTTTCTCAGCTGAGATGAACTTTTCCCTGGTAAACATGCGAACTCAAAAACCAACTGCCAACCTCACTCTAACACCACTTGATCTGAACAGATCTTTTAAATGACAATGGTTGAGTTTTAAAACATGTGTTAATTAACCATTTAGGAAACTGATGAAAGAGGAAACATAACAGCCATTAAGCAATATACAGATCTGAAAAATCAACATGAAGAACAACAAACCATAAATGCCAAAGTGATAATGAAGTTCGGTAATCTCGCCTATGTCTCCGAGCCTTTTTCTTAGTGGGTGAGGATTTCTTATTTATGTTAGAAGCTTTAAAATTAAATCATAACAGTGCCAAAAGTATTACAAACTGATCTGGTCATGTTCTACCGGACCTCAAGAACCCAACAAAACTGTCGGCACTGAAAACGGATGAACGGAGTTCCCAGAAATGGCTCGCACTCCTCAATTGCTCATTCTCTTCATAAAATCAAAGTATTAAAAACAATACTTTGTAATTCTCATAATTCCAAACAAATGGCTCCAATGGCTCTATAATGTTAAAAAAGGCTTAGCTGGCCTCTTCCTACACCTGGATTGGCCAAAAATTGAAGAAAATACACTCCTGGGAGTTTTCGCCAATAACTTGGAGTCCTCTTTTATGAAAAATGCAACTACAGGCCTATGAACCCAACTCTGTGTGCATTCCCGCTTAAAAAAACTGACACACACCTGTTTCAACAATTCGAGTGATTCTTTCGCACCGTTAAGGTGCTGGCACCTTTTCCCTAGCGGAGGACAAGGTCGTATGGACGATTTGACCAGGCGCTAGGGTAACTGCCTACACCCTCCAACTAGCCCCTCCTCCATTTTCTCTCGGTCGTGTGCCTTGGCCCATGTGGCCATGGCTTGATGCTCCACGCCCACATCCTTATAGCCCTCGATTGTTAGCTCCTGGTTATGCGCCTGGGTCGACGGGCTAGCTCGACCGACCAGGCGCTAACCCATATCTCTATAGCAAACATATACACCAGGGTCATATGTGAGTTACATGTGACCGCGTCAGCATAGATCATGGGCTGAATGAACCTATCACGCCAAAACATAAGAAGTATGGGCATATGTTGTGGGCACATGGTTTTGTTTGCGTCGAGGGGCTCGGGCTAGGCCCCAACTCTTTACTCCGCCCAACCAAAAATGTTGCAAGTTTAAATAAAAGTCACGTCGTATGTAGGTAAGCACCACCATTTAGGTGGGCTAGTAGCCTAGCCTACGTGAAGACTTGGCTGCCCATATAGGTCACACGGTTGACTCCCATGGACTCTCAAACAAAATTTTAACCAAAACTGTCAACCAATGGAGGGGTGCCACGTGGTATCCCAGGACTGGGCCACATGGCACCAAGTTATTCTCCCAAAACAAGACACATGTCAAACCAACATTCTCCCATCTGTCAGCTACCAAGTCATCCGTGTACCTACCACGTGTGGTACAGAACTTTCCACATTAGCCTGTGCCACATGTCACCCTTGTAGTGGTGCCATGTGTCACACTTTTACTCATCCACATATCCACCTACCCAGTCAACGACTGTCCACATAAGTATGCCAACTCAGCCTTCCATGTCACCTATACAGCCATACGACTTGTACAGTCAACTGCCACGTCAGCACTGTACGGAGTGTATGGACTACACAGTCATCATTTTTTCTTGCATGTTTGGCCAAATGAATAGATTGTGATAGCTTTCATGTATGAAGTCTGTTTGATCCCATCCAAGTTGCGTTGGGTTCATAACGTCAAGGCCTGTGCAAAATTCTATTTTGAAGAGATTCTGAGCACTTTGATTTTTAGGCCTTCCTGGACCCATTTTGGCTCCTGGATCCATTCTAGATCATGAAGGTACAAGAAGAGAGAAGACTTGGTGAAGTCAGAAACAAAAATCAAACTCGGTGAAGATTGGTGCAGATCACACAAAGAGATTGGTGTCTCTTGCTAAGTTGGCGCTTAGCAGTGGGGATTAGTGTCTCTAGTAGATTAGTTTCTGTGAATATCTATAAGAGTAGGTTAGTTCCTCTCAAAAATATATATTGTTGTCTATTTCTATTTTGTTTCTTAGCAGTGGGGATTGGTGTCTCCAATAGATTGGTTTCTGCAAATATTTGTAAGAGTAAGTTGGTGCTTATCATGGTTTGTACCAGTGGGGATTGGTGTCTCCAGTAGGTTGGTGCCTACAAATATTTGTGACAATCAGTTGGTGCCTACAAAGAATTACAAAGAGAATTTTTTGTTGAAATTATGCTTATATTGAGAGGGTGGGGGGTGAATCAACATAAGTTACTTTTTCCTTTGAATGAGCATGCATAACTCATTCATTAACTTTATAATATTAAATGCAAATAAACTCAAATCATTGTACACCAATTTTAACGTAGAAACCCTTGTGGGAGAAAACSACAAAAACTTATCTTTATAAATATCTATAGGCACCAACCTACTATTACAAAGTTTGTAGGAACCAACCTACTGGAGACACCAATCTCCTCAGTTGAGCACCAACTTAGCAAGATATTGTTTTGACACTAATCTCCTCAACTAAGAAACAACTCGGTAAGATTATATAGGCACCAACCTAATATATTCATACCCAGAGTACACTTGACTTCACTTGCATGCTTCATACTTCATGGGTTTCATAGCATCATACCCTTAAATTTGTTTCTCAAGTGCCTCTCTTTGCTTCATACCCTAGACATAGATTCAAACCTTATTCAGATTTGGCCTTCATTCCCTAGTGAACCTTGTAGTATCATTCCCAGAATATAATCCCATATTGTAGCATCAAAACCTCAAAACAACACAATTTTCAACATCATAGACCTTAGTCCTTCATATCACACCCTCAGAACTCCAAGAAACTCCTCTTGCACACCATTAGACCCCAAGAATACTCTATAACTTCTCTTTCATACATCAGATCTCTTTTGTGCACATTAGAACTAATCTTCTTGCTTGTATTCTCTTCAAATGCACACATCTATCATGTATTTATAGTGTTTATGTGATCACTTTTTTGGGCCGACCTATAAATACTGGTTGGGTCGACCTGAACTTTCCGACTGGGTTGTCTGGCAGAAAAAATCATATCTCCTCATTCCTAAGGAGTTAGAGGAAGCCCCATATACTGTTGGAAAGGTATCAGAATAATATTTCCAACCATATAATCTATACTCCGATTTGAGCTAGGTATTTAGAGTAAAAATTACTTCAAAGATAGGGTATC